>PVJC01047029.1:0-13074 GCA_004026665.1 Murina feae
CTCTGCCTCGCGACTGCGGAGTGACGTCATTAAACCTCCCCTCCACCCTGGGTCCAGAGAGAGATTCTAGGAGCACACTCCCTCACCTATGACTGTACTTCCTGGGGCTGCGATTTCTGTCGGATTGCATCAGCTACATACAACAAACCTACCCAGTACTCAGAAATACCAAAAAAGCTCGGCGGCTTCAGGAATGCCCAAGATGCTCCTGAGGTGACACTTTTTTCAGTGTTGAAAAAATAATTGTTTGCTTCATATTATCTTCTAATTACAATGCAATGTGTACTTACAATGAATGGTGTTGCATGTACAATGAACATTATTAAACAAATCGTGTCCTATTAGCATGGAAACAACTGAAACCAATATAAGCTCCTATTAGTAAGACATTTCATGAATGAGTAACGACATCTGGGATCATCCATTTTCTCTCTACGAAAATTTCAATTAGTCCTGGCAGCCATGGCCTTAATTATGACTTTCAAATATTAATTTTAACCTTCGAAAGAATGACTCATAGAATATGAATGAATGCCAAGCAGTTCTCTGCTTTAGTACATTTCAGCACTAGTCCTTTAGTAAAATACTCTCTAACTTGGTAAAGTTTCTCAATTTGCAACTGAAATTCTAAAACAGAATACTGAATTAAACACCAAGGTTTTACTGTAAATCATTATTATTTACTCAAGTCAAAACAGTGACATTTAACAAAATTCATAAGGCAAGGAGCCCTGCAAACAACTCAAAGCACATGCATGCACCCCCGAGGCAGGCACCCCGTCAGAATGAGCCAGCAGTAACGAGATCACTTCACCAACTATGAACAGAGACTTCACCTCGCTAGTGTTCAAACACTAAAACATCAACACAGGGAGGCAAGTCACCAGGAAGCTCTCAAGATTCGCAAAAGGCATATCGATGGTGCCCATTTCCGCAGGAATTTCAAATGCAGGCACCTGAGAAGACACCTGAAACGAGTTTCTTACGATGTCCTCCTTCACACCTCTCTACCCTTTATCTTCATTTCATAGTCACTGTGTTTGGCCTTTCCATTAAGAAAGAGCTCACGGCAGGAACACAAAGTCCATAACACAAAGTCATCACTTAGCTCAAAATGTGTACCGTTTTCGATATGAGGAAAAACTTTCAGTGTAGTGAGTTTAATAGTCTAGAAACAGAACTTAATTCTTGCCTGAAAGTGTTGGTGTATTATTAGAAACTAGGGGCTGGGTGCACAAAAATTTGTGCACTGCAGGGGTGGGGGAGGAAGGGGGTCCCCTCAGCCGGGCCTGTGCCCTCTCGCAGTCTGGGACCCCTCGGGGGATGTCCACCTGCTGGCGTGTCTGGCCAGCCTGGGTGAAGGGCTAAGGGCCATTTTCAGGCAGGCCAAGCCCCCCAGTGGGGACCCTCATCCTATTGGGGTGTGGCCAACCTGGGTAAGGGGTTGAGGGCCATTTTCAGGCTGCCCACAGTCCCTTAAGGGTTCGGGTCCCCACTGGGTGCCTGCCCAGCCTAGGTGAGGGGCTGAGGGCCGTTTGCAGGCTGGCCACAGCTCCCATTGACCCAAGGTCCCAGCGAGGCTGGCTGGAATCAGGTTTCTGGGGTTTATTGATCTTCTATAATTGAAACTTTGTTACCTTGAGCAGAGGCCTAGGCAGGTTACGAAGCCTCCTGTTTGCTTCAGCTCCGTGGCTTCTATAATTAAAACACTGTTGCCGTGAGCAGAGGCCCAGCCAGCCTAGGCAGGAAGTTGCAACGGAAGCCTCCTGTTTGCTCTAGCTCTGTGGCTGCCGACCTCCATCTTGGCTGGGTTAATTTGCATACAGCACTGATTGGCTGGGGGCATGGCTTGGCTGGTGGGCGTGGCTTAGGTGTCTCAGAGTGATGGTTAATTTACATATTACTCTTTTATTAGAGTACATGTGTGAAACAAAACAAGTGGTAACAAGAGTCCACTACTTGCAGCTGGTTCCCAATTACCCACAAATTCACACAGACTCAACACCACCAAGCTGGCCAATGACTAGCTCTTGGGCAATGCCAGTCAATGAGACGGCCTAGACCCACAGCGGAGTGTGGTGTCCTGGGGGCCACGAGGCAGCCACGCCCACTATTAGTAAATATTCAGACTGCCAAGGTAATTTTAATAGCACGTCAATGAACATGGCTGTAAAGAGAATGTTAGCCTGCCAGAGTGACTGTCACCTTGTAAGTCCCAACACCAAGCCACAGTGACTGGGGAAGATGCTTGCTGCCTCGACCCTTGCTCTCAGGGTTCTCTCCTCGTCCAGGGTGAATTCCACGCTCACTCCTGTGAGGGGACTGCATGTCCTCACGCTTCTCTTCACACTGCTCGTCCGGGAAGAAAACTGCATTTGCTTGGCTTTTACTTTATATGTAGTTTATGGAAGGAAGTCAAACATTCTTGTGCTTCGCTTTACAGGATACTAACAGCAAAACCGCCCAGCCACACCCTCGTCCTCCTGGTGGCATGAGCCTGCCCCAAGCACCGGCCAGGCCAGGGCACATACCACACGGCCGCCTGCCAGGCTGCCCCTGCGGCAGGGAATGCGCCTGGAGGCCAGGCTGTTTTAATGCACATACAGACATGGCGTTGAAAACAGCATTTCCACAGCAAAAGGGACATAGATATATTACTTAGGAGAACACAAAATTAGCATGAATCTTTAGCAGAAAACAAGAGTGTGCAAAGAAATGTTCCCTTCATGGAAAGATCTGAAACACACACACACACACACACACACACACACACACACACGGGTTCAATCCTCTTCGCATTAACACTTTGGGGGCAAGGCAGAGACAGACGCACACGTGGCTCCGTCAGTGTGCACAAGCTGAGGACTGACCAGAAAGGGTCACAGCTCCCAGGTTTCAAAAGGGGACGAGGGTGGCAAGCTGATCCCTGTAACGGCAGCTTCCCACAGGGCACATCTGGGCAGAAAAAGGTCTGTTTATTGCAGTTATATCTGCACCGTGATCACATGAGTAACAGCAGTACTTCACATCCATTGAGCATTTCGAGGCAAGGAGACCCCAGGCCCTGGGGGTGTCACGCACCCTTATATGACTTGCCAATAATATTCCACCCAACAGCCTCTGTACTTCATACAACACCCGCTCTGTCCAGAATGTTCCCCTGGCCCAGGCCTTTACCTTCCCACCGTTTCCTAAGCCAGCACCCCACGCCAGCCCACCGACTGCGCCTCAGTCCCTTCCCTTCTGCACGTTTCTTCACAGCACGCAGATGCTGTGCTATGCGCTGCTCTGTCTACCTGGTCAGCAGGTGTCCCTGCTCTAGTCAACACGCCACGAGGACAGCACCTGGTCCTGTTACGCCTCTCACCGTGTTATCAAGCCTACAGGCAGCACGTGGCATACAGCAGGACAACAAAACGTGTGTTCAGCCAACACCACCAGACGGGTGGGCTTGTTCACAAATGTCTGACATGAAACGTGAAGGTATCAGACGTGCATGTCCACCTGATGACACTCGGAGAGCCGTCTTCCCCCCGGCCCCGCAGCAACGCCACGCCTTATTTTAGCAACACAAGACTACCTCACTGCCTGCAGGAAGGCTGTGACATAAGCCTATAGGCGGCACATATGTGAACCTAATCGTCCTGGTGATAACCTTTTTAAAAAAGATATTTCACTGAATTTTAGAGAGAAAGGGAGGAGAAACATCCACCTGGCTGCCTCCTGCAGGCCTCCCACCAGGGATTGAGCCTGCAACCCAGGCATTTACCCTGACCAGGAATCAAACCTGTGACCTTGCAGGTACATGGGACAATGACCAACCAACTAAGCTACACTGGCCAGGGCTTTTTTTAAAGGCTGGCACTCACTAGAAGGTAGTAGAGAACCTACTGAGCACAGAAGATGTCATATTTGTCCCTCAGGGTGGTAGTAGGTGCTACGAACTGAACTGCGTGCCCCCAAAATCCATATGTTGAAGTCTTGAACCCGAATCTGACTGGGTTTTGGAGATGGGGTGTGTGGTAGTTAATGAAGGTTAAATGAGGTCATAAGGGGGAGGCCCTCATCTTGGAGGACTGGTAGCCTTAGAAGAACAGAAAGAGAGGTCTCTCTCTCTCCACGCACACACAACAACACAGGCCACGTGAGGACAAGAGAGAAGGTGGCCATCTACAAACCAGGAAGAGAGCCCTCAGCAGAAATCAAATGGGCCAGCATCTTAATCTTGGACCTCTAGCCTCTCAAGCGAGTGGTATTTTGATAGGACAACCTGAACTAACACACACAGAGAGTGGAAATCAGGTGATCCTTAACAGCCCTGAAATCCTTCCGAAACCATTCCTCTTCCTGTTCATACTCCCCCAGGTTTGGGCTCCCCCCCAAACCTGCCCATCCTCAGGAGGCAGGAGGAGGGTTCACTCGGGTTACGACCCCCCTTCAGCAACAGAGGTCAGCCGTTCTGGCAGGGCTCCGGTGCTCTGCGTCTCTAGTAAAACGAGGATACTGACAACACACGTCAGGGGGTTGTGAGGTGGAGTTTAACCTGTGGTAAAGGTTAACAGCGGTGGGTGGCACAGAGTAAACGCTGCCTAATATCGGCTGCTATTATTGGGAGCACTATTATCCAATTCTGCTTCCAAAACAACACTACGTTGTGGGTACAACCAGCACCCACACTTTAAGAAACTGAGGCACAGAAAGGTCAGCAGTTAAGCAGAGGAGCCCAGGTGCGAAGGCCGTCTGTTTGACTCTGGGGTTATTAGACTCTGAACTCGGGCTGGAAGGAGTGAAAACTGCAAATGTGCTGCTTTCGTTACGAAGGTCACACTATAATGTTAGTAGGAAAGCAATTTGCTTTTCCTCTCCGATGCTCTTATGGGGTCACATCAGTCACTTCGCCTAACAGTATTCGCTTACTAAAAAGCCTGCTTCTTTGTGTACACTAACCACAGTGACTCCCCAGGATATCGTTGGAAGTCTGGGAAAGTTCTAAGCTCGTCGTTTATATTTACGACTCCTGTGTGAGTCCATGCCTTCCCGCTCGTGAAACTGCAGCAAACCTGCGTGGGTCCCCCTGCGTGCGGCAGGCGTGGCCACTTCCCTCTGAAGCGGTGGCCTCCGGTCCCGCAGAAGACACCGGCTCCAGCACACGCGGTGCTCACCACGACGGCAACGTGACGACAGGCCTGCGACCAAGTGTCAGCGAAGTCAGAGGATGGGCCCTGGGAATACACATTCTCCGAATCCGATTCAACTCCATCAGAATCAAAGCCAATGACAAAGGGCTTCCTGAAAATCCAGCTGATGCTTCCAAACAGTTATGGGTCAGAGAAAAGAATACAGCTAGGTATAACAGAAGTCGTAAACCGATAATAAAGAGAAGCCTGCACGAAAAATACACGGGTTTCACCACGGCGCCATGTGGATTTACTACCCAGTAAGTGCATTTTAAAAAGAACAAACTGAAATCTAATATGCTAAGCGTCCCTTTAACAAGTTTTCTTTTGCCCTAACCGGTTTGGCTTGGTAGGGCCCCGGGTTCGATTCTGGTCCAGGGCATGTACCTTGGTTGCGGGCACATCCCCAGTGGGGAATGTGCAGGAGGCAGCTGATCGATGTTTCTCTCTCATTGATGTTTCTAACTCTCTATCCCTCTCCCTTCCTCACTGTAAAAAAATCAATAAAATATAATTTTTTTTAAAAAAGAAGTTTTCTTTTTTTAATAAGTAAAATCAACCCAAAGTAGAAGTATGGAAATAATAGATGCAGAAAGGAATGAAACAAAAACACAGATAACGAGAGTGAGCAATGTCAACACCAAAACTCATTTCTTTTGGGGGGGAGGGGTGTAACAAAATTAACTAACAAACAGTTAAAGGGGGGAAAAGGAGGAAAATATAAATAGTGTCAGAAATGAAGAGCAGACAACTACAGATGCTACTTACATTGAACGTAAAAATTTATTCTCAATCACTTTATGCTAACCAATTTGGACATATGGATAGAATGAAAATTTTCTAAAAAGTAAAATTCAAAAGAACTGAATGAGAAGAAACAGAAAACCTGTTTCATAAGCATTAAAGAAACTGTATCAGCAGTGAAAATGCCACACCCATATGGTCTTACAGGCTTCTTTAACCAAAGAGTCAAGAAAGAAACAAGCAGCATCACATCGATTGCTCAATAGCACAGAAAATGGGGGCACATTCCTCACCTCATTTTGTCCTGCATGGTGCATAGCCTGAAGAACAAAATTTGACAAGAAAGAGGAAGGACAATTGTAGGTCAAGTTAACTGACAGACACAGATATATAAAACACAAAGCAAGAGGACATTTAATTGGCACTTGTAAGATGTAAGACATACATTTTACGATATTTTAAGATCTCTGAAACCAGAATGTATTTTACAATCTAAAACATTTTATAATCATTATTGGCACCTAAAAAGAAGAAAATTTCATAACCATGAAATAAGAATGTATCTTATATAAAGGGCACTTTAAATACTTTTTTAAAAAAGTACTGTCAAACCAAACTCTGGCAATAATAATAATAATTCATAACCAACTTGGGTTTATCCCAGGAATACAAGGTTGGCTTAACATTAAAATATCAATTAATGTAACTCATGCCATTCACAGGGAAAAGAATCATTTGATTATCTCAAAAAGAACAGAAAACCTTTTGACAAAACTCAACATCATTTTGAAAAAACAAAACTCAGCATGCTAGGAACTGAAGGGAACTTCCTTAACCTGATAAAGGAGTCTACAAAATACCTATTTACATTGAAAGCGTTTCCTGTAGGATTTAGAACAAAACAAAGATGCCCATTATTACTACTTCAATTCAACACTGTATTCCAAGTCCAAACCAGGACATATGGCAGGAAAAAGAAATAAAAGGATTAAGGATAAGCAAGGAAGAACAAAAGTGCCATTATTTGCAAGTGTTATCGTTGTTTTCATATAAATCACCTGGAGACTTTCCCTACCAAACATTAAGATTTGCTATAAAACCATGTTTAAGACAATGTGAGAATGGTGACAGAGCTGATTAAACGGAATAAAGGAATTGCATAGCTACACAAAAGTAGACCCCCACAGAGACTGACATCTGATATACAGAAACTGCCATGGAGGGCGAATCATTGTTGCAGCAGGAAACGTTGGGTTTCTGATGCACAGACCGTGGTGATAGGTTAGACAGACATGGGGGGCGGGGAGTGAAAGTGGTCCCCTCCCCCACCCATACTCAACACCAAGCCTCTGTGATGTGAAGACCCCAATGTGAAGGGCAAACCTCTAAAGTTTTGCCAAGGTGGCATAGCAGAATACCTGGTGACTTCAGGATGCGGCCTTCCAGAAGATGGGCAGACCTGACTATATTAACTAAAGAACTGCCACTCATCAAAAATTCTGGTAGGCTCAATTTTAAAAAACTGTCATAGCTCAGTGGTGGAGCGTCGACCTAGGAACCAGGAGGTGACAGTTTGATTCCCGGTCAGGGCACAGGCCCAGGTTGTGGGCTCAATCCCCAGAAGGGGCCATGCAGGACGTAACTGATCAATGATGTTTCTCTCTCTCCATCTCCCTTCCTCTCTGAAATCAATTAAAAAAAAATTCCATGAGGAAAATAAATATTTTTTAAAAAGCAACAAACTGGGAGAAGATATTTGCAACATATAAACGTCACAAGGATTTGCTTCTAAAATATATAAAGAACTTTTAACAATTCATAAAAAAAACTATCAAACCATTAGAAAGATGAGTGACCAAAAGAACAAAAAATGCACTCAAGTATTTCAAAGAAAAAGGAAACAAACTAGTCTCAAAACATACAAAGATATGCTCAGCCCCACGTATCGGGGAAACGAAGCATCAGAACACAATGGGCACCGTTCCAACCCGCCCAGATGAAAATAACTTGAAAAGCAAATTTCTTTTGAAAAGTTAGTTGGCTTTACGTAGCAAGGCTGCTTTGCAACCGTACAGCCCCAACAAACCCACTCCCAGGTGGACACTCGGGAATGTGCCCGGTACCTGTGCCCAACAGCCGCGTGAAAATGTTCATGGCATTATTCATAAGAGAGAAAAACTGGGCACCAACCAACGCCCACCACGGGCGCTATGGGAGGCGAGAGAGACTACAGAGTCAGTACAAATGATCCAGTCACGCACATGGATAAATTCAACATTTTAATTGTGTGTTAACCTTATTGCGTTCCTTTTATTATTACCCATGAATATGTCTCCCCGTGGATTTAGATATTCCTTGATTTCCTACATCAGTGTTTAGGCAATTTAAAGATTACAATTTCATGTACATGAGGTTTACACCTAAGTATTTCATTGTTTAAGCTATTACAATGATACTATTTTATTTTTTATTGAATTTATTAGGGCGACATTGGTTCACAAAACCATGCAAGTCTCAAGTGTACAACTCAACAAACCATCATCTGCACAAGGTATTATGGGCCCACTGATACCAAGCAAAGTTTCTTTCAACCCCTGCTTCCCCCCTTTGCCCACCTTCACCTACTTCCAACCCCCTGTCCCTCTGGCTGTCCCCACTGCGGTCTGTGTCCACCTGTGTTAGGCCTAAATCCTTCACCTTCTTTCCTCCAGCGCCCACACCCTTTCCCTGGTTCCGTTTTCATTTTGGTTTTCCAACTGTCCATGGCTAGCTTACAAAAATCCTGCTTCATATTTACATTCATACTCGCCCTCAAGGAGGTAGAACGTAATTCCCAACTCCCCGAAGTCAGCATGGGAAGGGGGAAGAGAAAAGCAACTTTATAAAAAACAACTGACAGGCACCATCTCAGCCCATGAAAGCCAGCATCACCAGCTACAGGTCTTACGGAAGCACCTGTGCTGATGGTGGCCGGTGACAGGCTAGGGGGCTGGTGGCCATTCGGTCAGTGGAACAGTGGTGTGGTGTGAAGACCTGCGTGTCTTCAGTTTCATTTGTATTCTCTGTTTCTAGAAAAGTGTTCTCTAACCCCAGTTGTTAGTAAACATCAACTAGCAGCACAGCCGTGTCTCTGTGACCGCTGAGGTCAGCATCTCCTCACGACTTCCCGAGACACGAGGATACGGCCCGTAGGGTGGGGTCCTGATCTGTGCAGTAGGCGACAGCCTTTTCCACAAGCCCGGCACCTACCACTGTGGTATAGAGATTGCAAGACGCAGAATTTCCTTATACCACTCTGTGGGAACTGCCCGAAATATCCGACAGTACAGTAAGGGCTTTCAGAGGGGAAAAATAGCTCATTTGTCACCAGATCGTTTAAAATACAACATTTGGCATCAGAGTCAGATGCTTACAATGATTATACAGAAGAACTTTAAGGGAGGAGGAAACTCAATTTCTTGGCAACATCTACAAATTCAAATAGCTTGTTAAAGGTATTCCGAAGGCCAAACCTGTATTTCCACCACCCATTTCTCCAGGCTCCTCCTGATACAAGATGAGGGCACACTGCTCTGAGTGGGCAGTAAGGGAGAAAAATGAGCTTTAACTGCAAAAAAGCAAGTGTTACATTAAAACATTTTCTCCTATTGGCTGCCAGAGGGACGGGAGACTTCTACTAGAAGTCAGACTGAAAACAGTAAGCCACTCCCGCTCAGAAACAGAGGCAGCTTTGCTTCTGGTCTTTCTCTTTATGCAAATTACATCTCAATGTGGCTTTAGCAACTCCCAGGGAAACAGGACTCCCAGCCCCGATGATGAGTCTAGACTGGCCTCTGTGCTCAGGGGGCTGGGCCCCACGCCCTAGACACCCCACTGACATGATTCTCTCACGGCCCCTTCAATGTAGTGCGTGTGTGTTTCCTTCAAGTTTTTTGGTTTTAAGATGATTTGTATGTGACTCTTTCATCATACAGACCACATTTGGTGATAGATGCTTCCAATCTTCTCACTCCCATTACTATTCAGATTTGACCCAGGCCACTCTGGAAAAGTCAAAAGTATAACTAAAGGTATAACTTATTAAAGGTATAACTACCATAAATTTCACCCTTTTGGGGGGACAATTCAATTAATTCTGACAAATGTGTACACTACTACACAGCTACCACTTCAATCAAGAAACAGCGTTTCCATCACCTCCCTAAATTCCCACATCTGCCCAGGTGGACGGTCAGTCAATCTTCCTACCCCTGGCAACCCCAGACCTGTCTCTGCTCATAGTGTTTCCTGCTCAAGAATGGTAACTAGCCTGGCCCACTAGCAAGGCTCAGAGGATGAGCATCAACCTATGAACCAGGAGGTCACATTCAATTCCAAGTCAGGGCACATGCTGCAGTTGCTGGCTCAATTCCCAGTAGGGAGAGTGCAGGAGACAGCCACGCCCACCAGCCGATCAGAGTGACTATGCAAATTAACCTGACAAAAATGGAGGTTGATTTGCATATGCAGATGTCAAGCACCCCAGGAGGCAACGGCAGCCAAGGCTGGCCTGGGAGGCGAGGCCTGCCACACCAAGCCACACCAAGCCACACCTGCGGGCTTCTGGGACCTTGCCGGCAGAAAACAGAGTGGGAGAGAAGCGGGTGGAGGGCTTAGCAGAGCAAGAGACCACTGGACATAGAGCAGAGCGAGAGAGAGGGCGGCTTGGAGGGCACAGCTCCCTCTGTCACCCCAGCTTCCTCATCACAGTTGTGGAAACTGACATCAGGGAGGAGGAAGTCCTACCCCCACAGAATCAGCCAGAATCAGCCTTTGGTCAGACAGCTCTCAGTGGCCTGACAGCCAGGACTCTCATTCACCTGCATCTCAGACCGTGACAGTAGGAGGTGGGACTATGTCTAAAAAACAACTGTTGATACAACATAGCTCTGCAGCCAAAAGATGTCTGCGTTATCGACAGAAAATGTCTGAAGACCAAGGTGTCTTTGAAGTTGAAAGAAGGCGGTGGTGACGACAGAATATGTCTAGAGAACAGTCATCAACAAGTACTGCCAATACTGGTAAGAACTACCTTCTCAGCTTAAATGGAGTACATGAGGATGCAATTCTTGAACACAGTTATGGTGGAATGACTGCTCCATGTGACTTTTGCCTATCACTAAATTTCTCTGATGAAAAACCATCCGATGAGAAACTTACTCGATGTTGTAGCAAAGGGAAAGTCTGTTCAAATGATATACATTTTCCAGATTACCCAGCATATTTAAAAAGATTAATGACAAATGAAGATTCTGACAGTAAAAATTTCGTGGAAAATAATTGTTCCATAAATAGTTCTTTTGCTTTTGCTTCCATGGGTGCAAATATTGCATAGCCATCAGGATATGCACCATACTGTTTTAGAATACATGGACAAGTTTATCACCATACTGGAACTTTACATCCTTCGGATGGTGCTTCTTGGAAGTTTGCTCAACTCTATATTTTTGGATGCAGCCGAAGCTACAAAAGATTAGCAATGCCAGAAAACCAGGGCTGCTCAGAAAGACTCATGATCAACATCAACAACCTCATGCATGAAATAAGTGAATTAACAAAATCATACAAGATGCTACATGAGGTAGAAAAGGAAGCCCAACCTGAAGATTGGGCAGCAAAGGTATTGCTCCCACAGAAGTAACAATGGCAATTAAATATGATCGTAACAGTGACCCAGGGAGATATAATTCTCCCCATGTAACCGAGGTTGCTGTCATATTCAGAAACGAAGATGGAGAACCTCCTTTTCCAAGGGAGTTGCTCATTCATTGTAAACCAGATCCCAATAATCCAAATGCCGCTAAAATGAAACAAATCAATATCCTGTTTCCTACATTAGATGCAATGACATATCCTATTCTTTTTCCACATGGTGAACAAGGCTGGGGAACAGATATTGCATTAAGACTCAGAGACAACAGTGTACTCAACAATAATACTAGACAAAATGTAAGGACACGAGTCACACAAATGCAGTATTATGGATTTCATCTCTCTGTGAGACACATTTAATCCTATTTTCAATGCAGGAAAATTAACTCAACAGTTTATCATGGATTCATATTCAAAAATAGAGGCCAATCAGATAAATTTCATCAAAGCAAACCAATCTAAGTTGTGAGTTGAAAAATATACTGGTTTGATGGATTATCTCAAATCTAAATCTGAAAATGACAATGTGCCAATTGGTAAAATGGTAATACTTCCACCATCTTCTGAGAGTAGTCCCAGAAATATGCAGCAGCGATATCAGGATGCTATGGCAATTGTGACGAAGTATGGCAAGCCCGTGACATGCAACCCCAAATGGGCAGATATTGCAAACAATTTACAACACTGGCAAAAAGTTGAAAACAGACCTGACTTGGTAGCTAGAGTTTTTAATATGAAGCTGAATGCTCTTTTAAATGATACCTGTAAATTCCATTTATTTGTCAAAGTAATAGCTAAAATTCATGTCATTGAATTTCAGAAACGTGGACTGCCTCACGCTCACATATTATTGATATTAGATAGTGAGTCCAAATTACGTTCCCCTAATTAATTCCCTTTCAATGTATGAATTTCATGCACCAGGCTACTAATATCTTCTTCTATAATAAAAGTGAAACATGCAAATGTGACCGTTACCACCAGCCAATCAGAGCGGCTGTAAGCAAATTAACCCAGCCAAGATGGAGGCCAGCAGCCAATCAGAGCGGCTGTATGCAAATTAACCCAGCCAAGATGGAGGCTAACAGCCACGGAACTTGAGCAAACCAAAGGGTTCTGTTGCAACTGCCTGCCTATGCTGGCAGTTGGAAGTGGCACCAGGGCACCAGGAAGTGGGAAAGCAAGGTGGCGGGCCGGGGAGCGGGTAAGAGGTGGCAGGAGGTCGGCGGCCTGCTTGGTGAGCTTCCCAGGCCCTTTGTGGGGCATCGGGGAGTGGGTAAGAGGTGGCAGGGGGTCGGCGGCCTGCTTGGCAGCTGTCCAGGCCCTTTGCGGGGCATCGGGGAGTGGGAAAGAGGCAGCAGGGGGGTCAGTGGCCTGCTTGGTGGGCTTCCCAGGCCCTTTGCGGGGCACGGGGAAGCAGGAAAGCAAGGCTGCAGGGGCCGGGGTCCTGCTTAGCAGCTCC
>PVJC01047030.1:0-13065 GCA_004026665.1 Murina feae
CCCCCCCCCCCCCCCCCCCCCCCCCGCCGTTTGCTCATCTCTACCCAGCCCCCACCTTCTTCTCTCTGGCCATCACCTCTCTGTTGTCTGTGTCCATGGACTATGCAAATATGTCTTTTGACTAATCCCTTCACCTTCTTTTATCCAGTCCCCCTACCCCCTCTCTTCTGACAGCTGTCAGACTGTTCCATTTTTCTATGCCTCTGTTTCTATTTTGTTCATTAGATTCCACATATAAGTGAGATCATATATTTTTTTAATAAAATAGAATGGTGAAATTATCAAGGAAGTACAGTTTATTGTTGGCCTTCTCCGTCTCTCAGAAACATTCACAGGTATTTGCTCTAGATTTTGGAAAGGCTTTGGCCTCTTTCGGCCTAGCAGACATACTATGATTGCAATTATGACTAATTTTAAGAAGCTATTTCAGACCTATTAAGCAAACAGAAGGCAATGAATGATTAACTAGCTTCACTTTCCTAAATCTGTTCAATACATTTAAAGAGCTCCTGAGGACAATTCAAAAGGAGAACCACGCTCCTGATTCCGCTTCTTAGTGCTGAGGGAACTGTACCTGATTTCATGCTGGGGCTTATGTAACAATGCCCTGCTGATAATATGAGCTAGTGGCAAATCACAGTGATCTCACTAAGCTGCACCTTATACAGTGACATTTTATAAAACAGAATATGAACAGAAGAAAAGAAATCTTCTCATTTTTTGTGATTATAAGGATTTTTAAATAAAAATTATAATCACCACCATTATTATTATCATTTCTACCAAGTGAAAATGACTATTATAGCAAGTATGTGTCATGGCTTTGCTTCAGTGTGCCAAAATAAAGAATGTAATAAAGAGGCAAAAATAGAGCTCCCATTCTGACAAATGGTGGACTAGAACAACTTCTTAAGCCTTCCATCGGAGAGTACCGAGAAGTGCCAAATAAATTATGACAAATTTTAGGTATAACTAAATTTAAAATAAAAATAAGAAGTCCCCAGTGACAAAATCTATGGGGAAATGAGAGTCAGGACATCAAGCACAACCCGACACTGAGACAGGGAGAAGAGGCTTAAAATAGTGGTGGATGTGGTGGTATAGAATAGGGGGAAGTTAAGGAGGTTATCATAGTTCGTATTGGCTAGGACATTGGTTTTGAAGTCCCAATATAGATAAATCCTAAACCTAAGTAAGGAAGAGAGTTGTACAAAGAGAGCCCTCTACATACACTTGGAATTAGTAGGGGATTGTCATAAATGAGGAGCATAACATTTATGAGTTCAGCTTCTGGTTTGAGAAAGATGGTACTGAAGCAGTGCTCTCACAGATACCTATCAACACGGAATGAATGACACAAAAGACATGAACTTAAGGCATTGGAGAGAACATAGAAGTAGGTAGATTGTAGAGGAGAAGTGAAATTTGGAGAGAATGATATAAAGTGAGTTACTTATTCTTGTAGCATTTAGTGGGGCCACTAGAACACCATTAAAAAGCTTTCAGTTTTTCTGGGACAAAGAACTAAGGGATGAGTTTGGGGCAACTTCCTCTACTGGGAAACCAGGAAAGAACCCGATAAGAGAGAGAACAAGAAAGAGGGAGCCCCGAATCTGTGTATAAATTCTGCTCCCAAATCTGGCTAACGTCCAAATCACAGAAGGATAGGAGCAGACTCCAGCAAAGGAGAACGTTAGGAACCTGCAAAAGGCTCAGGATGACCCTTGAGGTGCACACGCATTGAACAGGCTTGAAAAAGCATAGCAAAGGACATCAGAACTGAACTAGAATTTAGAACCCCTCTCCCCCGCCCAATCACAGACACTTCCTTGAGTAGCAAATACATGGGACAGATACAAAGCAGGTTAGCAGTGACTTAAACAACTGAACCAACATTGGAACCACCACTAACACCGGAAGGCAAGGCAGAACTTGTAGTCGTAACTGAATCTAACATTAACCTTACATTGCCCAGAGGATTTTAACAGAACTCAGGAGCATAGCATTCAAAATGTCCAGGGTAAAAGATGAAATCACTCAATCTACCAAGAACCAGAAAAATGTCTGAGACTCAAATGTGGTGAAGCTATAGGAACATCACTATGCATATGTTTCTGTTGAGAATGTAAATTGTTACCAACTCTACCTGGAGCCACCTGGTGATCTGAAATTAAGGTTAAATATGGTTATAGTTTAGGAATGAGCAATTTAACTTTTACGCGTGTATCTTGGAGAAACTAGAGGAAATGTGATTGGAAAGTATGTGCAAGTATGTACTAAAATAAAATAATTGCAATGGGTGAAAAAGTGGAAACAATTTAGCTTTATGGGATAAGATGACAGGGAATTTTAAAATACAAAATTACTGCATATTGTAAATAGCTACCTACAAAAATAATTTAAAGATGTGATTAGAAATGGTAAACTACAAACCATGATATTGCATTTAAGGAGGAGGGAATGGGTGAGAGTATAGCTGTGTTGCTAAGGTTTTTTGTTTGTTTGCTTGTTTTTAAATAAGTAGACCAGAAGCAAAGAAAATTAATTTTTTTTAAAAAAAGGAAATACCACAGGTTCTTATAACCCCTATTTATACAATGCTTTTACACTCCTTTTTACCCAGTGGTATTTTTTGTGGTACTTAACTGAGTTATCTATGGATAATGAAAAAAAGGGAACAAAAACTCTCTCACACACCCCCTGCTTTTAGCCATCATTCTTAGACTAGGTTAGAACCTGATTGGAATGTATGTACTTAGGTTCTTCCTAATGTTCTGAGTTGTTGTATGTCTCAGAATCTCTGCTTTCCAGTTTCTGAACCTGATTTCAACACTAAGGTTTCTTCTTATTATTAAATGTTTGTTGTTGAAAGTATTACATATGCCCCCTCTTCTCCACCATTGACCCCTTCTTTCCCATCCCTGTCCCTGACCCCAGGCCTTCACCACCCTATTGTCTGTGTCCTGGGTTGTGCATATATGCATACAAGTTCTTTGATTGAGCTCTTCCCACCCACCTCAGTCTTCCCTCTGAGATTCCACAGTCTCTGACTGGCTTATTTCACTTAGCATAATACTCTCCAGGTACCTTCATTTTGCCACAAAGGGTAAGAGATCTTTCTTTTTTTATTGCTGCACGGTATTCCATAGTGTAAACATACCACAGCTTTTTTATCCACTCATCTACTGATGGGCACTTGGGCTGTTTCCTGATTTTAGCAATTGTAAATTGAGCTGCTATGAAAATAGGGGTGCATACATTCTTCTGATTGGTGTTTCAGGTCTCTTAGGATATAGTCCTACAAGTGGGATCACTGGGTCAAATGAGAGTTCCATTTTTAATTTTTTGGGGAAACTCCGTACTATTGTCCATAGTTTTTGCACCAGTCTGCATTCGCACCAGCAGTGTACTAGGGTTCCTTTTTTCCACATGCTCACCAACACTTGTCATTTGTTGATTTGTTGATGATAGTCATTCTGACAAATATTAGGTGATACCTCATTGTCATTTTAATTTGCATCTCTTTGATGATCAGTGACTTTGAGCATTTTTTCATATGTCTCTTGGCCATCTGTATGTCCTCTTTGAAGAAGTGTCTATTTAGGTCCTTTGACCATTTTTTAATTGGATTTTTTAAAATATATTTTTATTTATTTTTTACAGAGAGGAAGGGAGAGGGATAGAGAGTTAGAAACATCGATGAGAGAGAAACATCAATCAGCTGCCTCCTGCACACTCCCCACAGGGAGTGAGCTCGCAACCAAGGCACATGCCCCTGACCAGAATCAAACCTGGGACCCTTGAGTCCGCAGGCCAATGCTCTATCCACTGAGCCAAACCGGTTAGGGCTTTAATTGGATTTTTTGTCTTCCTTTTGTTAAGTTGTATGAGTTCCTTGTATATTTTGGATATTAAACCTTTATCATATGTATCATTGCCAAATATGTTCTCCCATACAGTGGGCTCCCTTTTCATTTTGTTGATGGCTTCTTTTGCTGTGCAGAAGATTTTTATTTTGATGTAGTCACATTTGTGTATTTTCTCCTTAGTTTCCTTTGCCCTAGGAGATGTATTCATATACATATTGCTAGGAGAGATGTCTGAGATTTTGTTGCCTATTCAATGCAATCTTTATTAAAATACAAATGGCTTACTTCACATATCTAGAACAAATACTCCAAAAATTTATATGAAACCAAAAAAAGACCCCAAAGAGCCCTAGCAATATTGAGAAAGAAGAACAAAGTCAGAGGGATCAAAATACCTAATATCAAGTTATACTACAAAGCCACTGTAATCAAAACTGCCTGGTACTGGCCCAAGAACAGGCATATAGATCAATGGAACAGAAGAGAGACCCCAGAAATTGATCCAAGCCATTACAATCAATATTTAACAAAGGAGACAAGAGCATACAATGGAGTCAAGACAGTCTCTTCAATAAATGGTGATGGGACTATTGGACAGATACATGCAAATAATGAAACTAGACCACCAACTTACACCATACACAAGAATAAACTCAAAATGGATACAATAATTAAATGTAAGTCATTAAACCATAAAAAATCCTAAAATTTCTTCTTTTAATGGGACAATGGCTTCACCAGTGCTAGAACTGCCATGTTAGAGATGTTATAACTTTCATTCTCCCATGCGTGTTTTCAAACATTTAGGACATAAGTGAGCATCATTAGAATGCCTTTTCTTGTTCTTCTAAAGCAGTTCACATTAGTTGTGGAAGAGCTCTATAAACCAAGCAATCAAAAATAGAATGTTATAGTGCAATGCTATGCAACAATTGAAAATCATGACATGAAATATGTTCCCAAATACTGCTAGGTAAAGAAAGAGTTTTCAAATCCATAGTATGATCCCAGTGATATAAAAATTCTGTTAACGTTAACAATAATTATAAGTACATGCATGTATGGACACTTATTTCCTCAGGGTAGGAGTGAAAGAAAACTACGCTTATCAAAATGTTAATGGTGTTTATAACCAGTTAATGGAATCCATGGACACATTTTTTTTTCCATTCTGTATTGCCTGTCGTGCAGTGGATGTTTTTACTTTTATAATTTATAATGTTCAGCTTCAGACTGAAGGCAATTAATTTAGATAAAATAAAACATCAGAAATAGTTTTTTTTTAAGTGTCCACTTTCTAGAAATAGTGAGGGAAAGTTGAAGTGCAATCTAATTATGTTTATGGCTGATTCAAAAATAGTTAAATTTATTTCCAAATTTGTAACTGAATTTGGTTTTGAAAGGAATGCATTTTCCAGCCTTTGTGATCATCACTTTTAGCACAAATGTAATATATAATATTATTTCAATTTTAGTTCTGCAGTCAATATCTAGGCTAGAGTGCTTCTTTTCTTTTCTAGCATATTTTCAAAATTAGAGGATCCAGATGATTTCTTTGCAAGAAGAATAGTCTATATTTTCTCTCTATTTATAATATCAACAAAGTGGTATTTTTATGGGTACTAATCACATGGAATTAAATAAGGAAAACATTTTATTAAAATATAAAGAGAGCTTACCTTCCACTC
The DNA here is from genome assembly GCA_004026665.1 of Murina feae. NCBI lineage: Eukaryota > Metazoa > Chordata > Mammalia > Chiroptera > Vespertilionidae > Murina > Murina feae. Next base: position 5,558 of record PVJC01047030.1, read on the forward strand.
TGTTCGACGTAACAAATAATCAAAAGTATTTCCTTAATGAACAGGGAATTTGTGAAATATTTATTCTCCAGCATTTGGACAATACTTAACTCAAGTATTTTGATGCCATTGGCCAAGCAGGAGACTGAGAATACAAATATGCTTGCTACTAGAGTATTTTTCTCATTCATTTTCTGCTTAGATTTCTTATCTATTATACATTGGATTGACTTTTTTTGGTACTTTCATAGAAGGGCAGTTCACAGAGTCTTTTTCTAAGTTTCTTAACATGAATGAAGTGTCAAATTATGCACCCATGTTTCTATATAAATAAGGTATTTATTTTACACCAAAAATATGAACTAAAGAATGGAACTCTGAGTAGCATGTCATTTGGATGTGGGTAGTTAACAATCTCTGAGTCTTTGTGATTCACACAGTTGTATTATTATGACTTGAAAACAGTACAACTTGAATTGATAAAAAGCTCTAGTGAAGAATTATTCAGTTAGTCTAATTTGGCATTTTTCAACTCTGTTTCCTGTACACATTTTGTATATTTGAATGTGTGCTGGAATTTTTTTCCATTTTGGTTAAGATACTTATGGAATCATGAGAGCCTGTGCTGTAGCTGTTCCCTTTTTTCTGGATCATTCTTCAATCAGGTACCTGCTTTTATAACTTCTTCACCAAGTTCAGGTCTTTGCTCAGTTTACCTTCTCCATATGGCTTTTCTTAAAGACCTTATTAATTCTGCAAACTTCTTATACTAACATTTTCTCCCCATTCTCATTCTCCTAATTTCCCTTATTTTCATCTATGTTTTCCTATTCCCATCGCAGTTATCAACTTCTACCAAACTATATAATTTACTTATTTCTTATATTTACTGTCAAATGTATATTTCTTCCTCCTAGAATGTAAGATCTTTGAGGGCAAGAATCTTTGTCTAACTTGTTCAATAATGAATCTCAAGTACTAAAAATGCTTCCTGGCACATCCTACATAATAAAAGCCTAATATGCAAATCAACTGAATGGCAGACCGATTAGTGGAACCACCAGTCACTATGTCATGTACTGACCAACAGGGGGCAGACACTCAGCACAGAAGCTGCCCCCAGCTCACAGGCCCCAGGCCAGCCCAGGTGGGTGTCAGCAGGGGGACCCCTCGCATCACCTTGGGCGGAGGGGGGGAGTGGGGGCGGGGGCGGGGCTAGTGGGCAGGCGATGCCAGGCAGGCCAAGGTGAGTACCAGTGGGCCCCCACCAAGATTGCCCTGCCGGTCACCCCTCAGATGGGCCCTGATCGCTGGCCAGGCGTAGGGTCCCTACCCATGCATGAATTTTGTGCAAAGGGCCTCTAAAAGTCTAGCAACAAGTAGACTTTTATTACAGCAGCAACTGAGATGAATTGAATGGCCCCCTGGGCCACCACTGCAGCACCACCCTTCTCTCCTGCCCCCTCCACCCCAGCGGGATTGTAGAATTCAGCTCCCCTAGCCCCGTGGGCCTCCTGTCCACACAGGCTGGGTAGGAGCAGGCAGTTCAGCTACTAGCCCCCAACTAGAAGGTGGCTGCTGAGGAGGCCCAGGCCCATGTAGGGGCAAAACAAGTAAACAAAGTGCAGAGGGAGGAAGAGAAGGGGAAGGGGTCGTGGGGTGTTGCTCAGAACCAAGGAACCCCAAAGCCCGCCTGAATAACAAAGGAGAGGAGGCCTCACAGGGTATTACTGACTGGGGGGAAGCGTTATGATTTTTTAAATAAAATGATATTTTAATAAAATGTCACATTATTTCATTGTTTTGGGAAATTATGTAACATAGCATACCTTACGGTAACTCGACTTCAAATAGTATTTCCTGATATATTCACTGAACAGAGACACTGCCATTGCCCCAGCACGCGTGGATTCTGGCATGGACAGGTTACTGCTTAGGCATCTGAATATATCAGTGCTCATATTACAGTCAGTGGTCATTTTTAGCAAGATTTCCTTCTATGCTGTAGAGACACATGTCTCTCACAAAGGAATATTTTAACCTGAACATGCTTCTCAACTCCAGCACATAGCCTGATAAGTTATGCCCTCTCTACTGTCAATATATAGCTGCAAGAATGAGGGAGAGAAGGAACTATAACACAGTCATGACTTTCCATTTAAAAAAGTGAGAAACCAGAGAGGCATGAAAGCCCATATTTGAAAGATGTTCTTTTACAGAATCTTAGAGTTATGTGAGAAATTAATGCAACAGAAAGGGAGCGAGATTAAAAGATCTAATCAAGCCAGGGATCCATTCCCAGGGTGTTCTTACTATCTCAAGCTGCTGAGTGAATGAGTTGTGCCAAAGTGGCCGTCATTCAAGAAAATCTAAAAGAATGACCCAGCATTGCAGAAAATATTTGACTGGCCCGAAATAGCTAGTCTAAGCCATAATAGAAGACTCTCTCATCTGACTGCTGCTCAGGATGATGGATGGTGTGTAAGTGCAGCCTGATTAGTGTCTTGGGATGGACAGGGAGCTAATGCAGGAGTCAGCAGTTTGTAAATCTATTACCCACATCTTGGATGAATCTGACCTTTGCAGAGCCAGGGTAGATGACAGTACAATACATAGCTCCAAGGAAAGTTTGTACTTCATTTTGAATAAAATTTTAATGATGAACCAATAGCGGAATCTATAGGTGTCCATACATAGCTTCTCAGTCTCAGATGTTTTGTATTTGGCTAGGACTGCATATTTCACAGATGTGTATGAAAAATATATATATATTATTTGGGTACCTAATTTTTTTTCTTTGAATACATATTGCTGTCCCTGGCCAAGTAGCTCAGTTGGTTAGAGCATCATCCTGACACACAAGGCTGTGGGTTCAATACCTGGGTAGGGCACATATAAGAAACAACCAATGAATGCATAAATAAGTAGAACATGAAATCTCTCTCTCTCTCTCTCTCTCTCTCTCTCTCTCTCTCTCTCTGTGTGTGTGTGTCTGTCTGTCTGTCTAAAATCAATCAATTAAAAAAATTAAAAAGAATATATATTGCTGAATTTGTGTATGTGTGCATGTGTTAAATACTTCAAATAAATAAATCTTAACAAAAGTAGAGCTGTGCTAAGTTGTACAATTTAATTATCATTAACCATCTTGAAGCCTATTTCTTGGATTAAAAAGCACATTTTCTTTTTAAGCTTTTGAAGTAAGTCCTTCCACTTATCAGAGAGGCAGTGCAACATAGTTGTTAGCATCGTGTTAAGTGGAGTCAGCAGTGCAGTGTTCTGATGTTAGCTTCACCACTTACCAGCTGCGTGGCCATGGCATATCACTAGCCTCATTGTCACTTTCTTCCTCCATCACAAAGAGCTCTTGTGAAGGTTCAAGGTAATAATATATATTTTATAAAGTTTAGTGCTTTTCCTCCCCATTCTTAGTTTCCTTTGTCATTGCGCTGTGTTCTTCCCTCTACACTCATACCAAAGTAAGGGTAGATTGTTCTTCATTGCTATGGTTGGGAAAATACTAAAAAAGTAATGGTGAATGCACACACCTATACATGATATCTTCACTTATAAATTTGCAATTGACTCCTTTTTTTTTTATTCTGAAGCATTCCACTCTGAAATGGCTTAATTCACTTCTTTTTTTTTTTCTTTGTGAAATATTATTATTCTTCCCCCTCCCCTTTGATATTTTGTATTTGGCTAGGACTGCATGTTGAATACATAGATAAAAGGAAACCAACTTTGGGATTGGTAAAGTGGCTCCATAAAGGATGGGGCAGGCTAAGCACTACACAAATCTCAGTAAGGCGATGGTCACTGTCACCTATTGTTTTTGCACACGTTTGGAGGTTCCTTGAGTCCATTTCACTATTTCGTGTCATTTCCACTGGCTCACACAATCCCATGGCTTCTCTCTCTCTCCCTATAGCGCTGTTCAGTGCTACTTAACCAGCTGACTCAGCTCATTTACTGTTCTCCACCAATAGCTTCTTGCCTGCCATCGTCCCCACCTCTACTCCCACTTTCTACAGAAGAGATCATTTCCTCTTTTTTGCTCAACTTAATTTAGGCATCCTTCTAACATGATTCGTCCAAGCATGCTTTTACCTGCTCTCTTTGCTCCCAAGATGCCAGATGCCAGCGTCCACTGCCACAAGCAGGGTCTCATCCTCTAGAAGTCAATCTCCTCTGGATGTTTCCCGCCTCAGAGCTTTACTGCCAGATCGAGGCTCAGCATCTCCTATCCTGGTCCTGATCTAATTCTAGGGAACCAGCTGCAACTAACAACGTGTGTGTTTATTACCTTTACATGTAGAATACCATAAAGATTTGGTATCAAATATCTGAATGTGCACCCTAACTTTACCAACTTACCTTTTGATTATTACTTACTACCTGATTTTGAGCAAGTTGTTTCTGTGTGCCTCAATGGTCTCATGTCTGAAATGAGATCAGCTATGTCTCCTTGTAAAGATATTATAAAGTTTTAATTAGAGACCCATGTGCTTAGAGCAGAACCTGGCACATAGGAAGCTCTCAATCCTTATTAGCTCTCATTATATTTAAATCATAATAAGAACAAACAGAAAACTCTAACAGTCAATAGATCCAATTTCTTTATTTAAAGTGTCCTAAGGAAGGCTGGCCAACATGAATGACATTTCTCCATTTATAAACAAGTTACAGGAGAGGTTTATTATTGACATGGAATTTTTGGACTGGAACACGTGGTGTTCCCCTGGATTGGAACCCAGATTCTTTGTCCATCGGAGTCAAAGAATGAATCCATGGACAGAGGGTAGTTTAGCCAAGATGGAGACTTATTGAAGAACAAGTACAGACTCCCACGTGGGGAGCGGGAAAGAGTCCCACTGAGTCCCTTTTCTCTATGGTTTATGAAGGCTGCAGATCTTTGTGCCTTGATATTCCCTCTGATTGGTCACTATTCCCGTAGAATGGTTACTATAGTAACTCCTGGGCTGGAAGGTGGAACCCCCTTCCTTATTGTTTTCCTATTCCCTTTGGGCTTTCTTTTTCTTCTTTGGGGTGAGGGGCTTCCTTCTCTTTATTTTGTAAATATAGACCTTTTGCTGTTCCCAGCTCCCTCATTCTATGGACATGTACCTGTTGCAGCTTTTCAGCTCCCCTATTCTATGGAGATATACCTTCTGCTGCTCTTCAGCCCTGTGCTTCCTCCATGGTCCCCTTAATTTCCTAAATTTTCCTTTTTCACCTCCCTCCCCAAATTCCTGTTTCATTGTAATTAAATTTGGTTTGAGAACTGGCTCTAAAGGGCTTCTCTCCTGTAGTAATTCTGCCTGAATCTCACCTTATAAGAAAGAGATTATGTACCTGCTCGGGAGGAAAAGTCCATATGATATGGATTTTCTATTATCTTTCAAAAGGTAAATAATTTCCTCCGAGACACAGCTCTGTAGGCCAATAGCAATTTGCATGGCTCTCTCATATTAATTTCCTTGCCTCTTGGGGTTTGAACTAACTCTTCTAAACCTTGGTGCAGTGTTTTAACCAAGCTTCTCTACAACACAAATTGCCTTCACTGCTATTTGATCAGAGAGTCAAGGAAAAGCAGCATCTATGGACCCAGAGGGACTATTTCTCAAACCTTAAGGGGTTGACTTTTCACTGATTGGCTAATTCATTTTTTGTTCTTTGACTTCACATGTCATGGGATCAAATCCTTTGGAGGTATATTAGGTTGGCTCCCCAGGAAATGTGAACTTTTCTTGCTCCTTTATCTTTTTCATGTAAATTAAAAATGAATGTCCAGTTACCAAAATTACAGCTCACGCGAGGTTATTTTTACCAACCTGAACTATTTTAGCAGTACATCTAGTTAAACTGGAAATTGGAAAATTTTGCTGTTAAGGGGATTTTCAGGCAGTTAATAATTCAGCTACCTGTACACCTGGGCAAAATAAATAGCTTGCTGACTGCTTGTTGAAAAAGTCACTGCCAATTATATTATTTGAAACTTTAAATGTACCCTTTCCCCCAGACCCCCACCCCACACCAAAATGTTGGAATTATCTGTAGAAAAGCAGGGTACCGCTACAGCATTATTTCATTACTTATCATGCATTTGCTTCTTAAAGTTTGGTAATTAGTGTTTTTTTTTAAGAAGGAAGAAAATAAAGGAAGCACACCCATTACTATGGTTATTTCCCTTCAAGTCAAAACCTGCAGGAATTCTAATACCTAATAATAATCTAATACCATCTAATAATTCAGATATTAGATGAGAAGGAATTCTGCTCTAAGCTTTAATCACCACTAAATAAATTACCTCAAATATCTATTTAGTAGGAATTCCAAAGAACCAGGTTAACGGTCAGTATTGAACTTTACCAACCAATTTTTTTTAATTTACTTTTTTGAGCACCTATTTTGTGAGAGGTGCTACTCTAATCAGTTAGATACATAAGTGAATATAACTGTTAAAGATTCTGCCTTTGAAAATGGGATTCCACTGCAGGAATGGGGAGGGGGAAGGGCAGGGAAACAGACAATGTGATAAATTTGCTTGAAAGTATTTTTATTGATTTCAGCGAAGAAGGGAGAGGGAGAGAAAGAAACATCAATGATGAGAGACTCATGGATCAACTGCCTCCTGCACGCCTCCCACTGGGGATCCAGCCTGCAACCTGGGTAGGTGCCCTGACCCTGGATCAAACCGTGACGTCCTGGTTCATGGGTCGACACTCAACCACTGAACACACCAGCCAGGTCCATACGATAAATTTAATAAGTAGTCATCTTGGTATGTTAGAAAGTGATATATTCTATGGGAAAAGGAGATTGGGGAAAAGTGAGTCCAGAGCAGGGGAAGAGGATACAGTTTAGGGTGAAATGGTAATGCCAAGGAAATGGTGCGTGACATGCTCATGGGCGAGGTGGAGGAGTGGGGAGAGAAGCTATATAGCTCTGTTTTCAGCATGGAAGAACTGTCTAGTAATTAAAAATACATCTTATTCTCCAGAGACAGAGAAGCATGGATCAGACCATCAAACCTCAGAGAGAAGGTAGGGGAGAATGGGGAAAGGGGGAGAGATCAACCAAAGGACTTGTATGCATGCATATAAGTCTAACCAATGGACATGGAGTGGGGGTGAGGGCATGAGTAGGAGGGGAGCAATGGGGAAATAAAGACACATATTTAATATCCTAATCAATAGAGAAAAAAACCAAAACATTTTATTCTCCCCTTCTCCCAACATCTGAGTGCAATTCCCAGCCTCTTCTCTTAGTGTTGGAGGTCAAATAAATTATACAAAGACTAGTGGCCCAGTGCATGAAATTCGTGCACATTAAAAGGGGATTAATTAGAGGAAATATTTTAATATTGCTATTTGCCCTTTCTCTATAATAGAAGTGTCAGAGATTAAAGAAAATTAGTAAAACGTATATGAAAATCTTCCTCCTGTCAGAGTCTGGGGTGCACCATGGAACTCAGAGTCAAGTCTTCAACCACCCACGTGCACCTCAAAATTGCTCGAGACCCAAAC
>PVJC01047031.1:0-13069 GCA_004026665.1 Murina feae
CACACACACACACTAGGGTCCCGGTGCACAAAAATTTGTGCACTTGGGAGGTCCCTCAGGCTGCCCTGTGCCCTCTCACAGTCTGCGACCCCCTGGGGGATGTCCACCTGCCAGTGTGCCTGACCAACCTGGGTGAGGGGCAGGATGGCCAAGCCCCCCAGTGTGGACCCTCACCCCATTGGGGTGTGGCAAGCCTGGGTGAGGGGTTGAGGGCCCTTTGCAGGCTGCCCACAGTCCCTTCAGGGTTTGAGTCCTTACTGGGGTACCTGGCCAGCCTGGGTGACAGGCTGAGGGCCTTTTTTAGGCTGCCCACAGCTCCCATTGACCCAACGTCTCAGCAAGGCTGACTGGAATCAGGTTTCTGGGGTTTATTTATCTTCTATAATTGAAACACTGTTGCTTTAAGCCGAGGCCTAGGCAGGTAAGGAAGCCTCCTGTTTGCTTCAGCTCCATGGCTTCTATAATTGAAACAATGTTGCCTAAGTAGAGGCCCAGCTGGCTTAAGCAGGCAGTTTCCTCCATCGCTGGTGCAATGGAAGCCTGTTTGCTTCAGCTCTGTTGCTTCTATAATTGCAACTATGTTGCCTTGAGCAGAGAGAGGCCCAGCCGGCCTAGGCAGACAGTTTACTCCTGGTGCAACAGAAGCCTCCTGTTTGATCTAGGTCGGTGGTGGTTGGCCTCCATCTTGGCTGGGTTAATTTGCATACAGCCAGTCTGATTGGCTGGTGGGCATGGCTTGGCTGGTGGGTGTGGCTTAGGCGTCCTGGAGGAAGGGTCAATTTCAGTATTACTCTTTTATTAGTGTGTGTGTATATATATATATATATATATATATATATATATATATATATATAGTTGAACTTAACCTCTTTTTTCCTATTAATACATATGTGAAAGTTAACTGGCTAAAGCTCAAAGATACAAAATTGAGTAAGGTTTTTGTCATATAGCATGTGATATAGAGCACATCTCAAAGTCTCTAAACATTCATTTCCTCATCTGTAAAGTGGGAGTAAAGTCTTCCATTGCTATCTTACATTGAGAGAGTTAAATTATAAAATATTTTGTTAGCTATAAAGCCCTGTAATAGCCTAAGCTATTCTTGGCATTCTAACTGTGGTAAAGACATGCAAAGTACTCTGGGAAGCAAAGATACATAAAGCCTTGTTCTTAACTGTCTGGACGTTACAGTTCAGTAAGAGAGGAACATAAACAACCATAGCCTTGAGCTGTATGTCATACAAGTCATATGACCAGTAGGGTAATTGTGGGAGGGAAGGACTTTGAAGGAAGAGATCACTTTTGTTTAGAAAGCTTGTGATGGCTTCTATGGAAAATGGTGATGCTAAACCCCACTCGAGCTATGGACAGGTATTTATTGAGTGCTTACAATGTACTCAGGTGCTTGGCCCAGCACTTACTAAGACCTTTATAGTGATTACCTCATTTATTTTATTTGTTTTGCAGTTTTTAATTTAATTTTTTAAATTTTGTTTTATTGCTTAAAGTATTACAAATATTATTGCATATGTATCCCTTTTTCCCCCTTGACCTTCACCCAGCCTCCCCTACCCCCCAGTGTCTTGTGTCCATTGATTATGCCTATATGCATGCATACAAGTCCTTCAGTTGATCTCTTAACTCCCTCCCAACACTCCCCAGCCTTCCAGCTGTAGTTTGACAGTCTGTTCAATACTGTTCTGCATCTGTATCTATTTATGTTCATCAGTTTATAATGGTCTTTATTATCCATAAATAAGTGAGATCATGTGGTATTTTTCTTTCATTGACTGGCTTATTTCACTTAGCATAATGCTCTCCAGTTCCATCCATGCTGCTGCAAATGGTAAGAATTCCTTCTTTTTTTACAGCAGCATAGTATTCCATTGTGTAAATGTACCACAGTTTTCTAATCCACTCATCTGCTGATGGGCACTTAGGCTGTATCCAAATCTTAGCTATGGTAAATTGTGCTGCTATGAACATAGGGATGCATATATCCCTTCTGATTGGTGTTTCTGGTTTCTTAGGATATATTCCCAGAAGTGAGATCACAGGGTCAAATCAGAGTTCCATTTTTAGTTTTTTGAGGAAACTCCATAATGTTCTCCACAGTGGCTGCACCAGTCTGCATTCCCACCAGCAGTGCAGGAGGGTTCCTTTTTCTCCACATCCTCTCCAACACTTGTTGTTTGTTGATTTGTTGATGATAGCCATTCTGACAGGTGTGAGATACCTCATTGTCGTTTTGATTTGCATCTCTGGGATGATTAGTGACTTTGAGAATGTTTTCATATGTCACTTGGCTTTCTGAATGTCCTCTTTTGAAAAGTGTCTATTTAGGTCCTTTGCCCATTTTTTGATTGGATTGTTTATCTTCCTTTTGTTAAGTTGTATGAGTACCCTATAAATGTTGGAGATTATGCCTTTATCGGTGATATCATTGGCAAATATATTTTCCCATGCAGTGGGTTTTCTTGTTATTTTGTTGATGGTTTCTTTTCCTGTGCAGAAGCTTTTTATTTTTGATGTCGTCCCATTTGTTTATCTTCTCTTTAGGTTCCAATGCCCTAGGAGCTGTATTGGTGAAGAAATTGCTTCAACATATGTCTGAGATTTTGTTGCCTTTAAATTCCTCTAGTATTTTTATGGTTTCCTGTCTTATATTTAAGTCCTTTATCCATTTTGAGTTTGTTTTTTGTGTATGGTGTAAGTTGGTGGTCTAGTTTTATTTTTTGCATATTTCTGTCCAATTTTCCCAACACTATTTATTGAAGATACTGTCTTGACTCCATTGTATGTTCTTGCCTCCTTTGTCAAATATTAATTGAGCATATTGGTTTGGGTCAATGTCTGGGTTCCCTTTTCTATTCCACTGATCTATATGTCCATTCTTGTGCCAGTACCAGGCAGTTTTGAGAACAGTGGCTTTGTAATGTAGCTTGATATCTGGTATGGAGATCCCACTTACTTTGTTCTTTCTCAGGATTGCTTCAGCTATTTAGGGTCTTTTTTATTTCAGATGAATTTTTGGAGAGTTCTTTCTAGGTCTGTGAAATATGCCATTGGTATTTTAATGGGAAGTGCGTTGAATTTATAGATTGCTTTGGGTAGTATGGACATTTTAATGATGTTGTTTCTACCAATCCATGAACATGGTATGTTCCTCCATCTGTTTATGTGTTCCTCTATCTCTTGATTGCCTCATTTAATCATTAAAAATTAATGAGTATAGCACTGTTGTTATCTCTATCTTACAAATAAGAAACAGGTTCTGAGAGGTGAAGTGACTTTCCAGTGTCACATAGGAAGTTGCTGGATTGGGACTTGTGTACCAGTCATGATTCTAGTCACCATGCATGGACAGTAGGAAACTGGAATTCTTGCTTGGACAGAGCCCATAAAAATGGTGGTCCCCGTCACAATCTTCTCTCCCTCATGGGCATAAGCTATGCATCTTGCTATGTGTATTTACACTTTCTTCCACATAAACAGCAGGCATACAGCTCTAAACCTTGACTGTGATTTCAGCCATGTGCTTGCATGGGTCAACAGCATGAGGTGAACACTGAGCACTTCTGAGGCTAGGCTTCAAAAAGCCTTGCATTTTCTGTTTGCTCTCTGGTGCTCCTGCATTGCCATGAGGACTGTGTGAGCTATCTCAAGCTGCCAGAGGAGAGTGAGAAAAGTATGGAGCAGAGATGCCCACAACCAAGCCAATGCTCAGCCAATTCACAGATGCATGAGTGAGCCTAAGTAGGATAAATCAACTGGTATATCCATGGTTTTTGGTTTTTGTTTTAAGTCACTTTTTTGGGGGTGTGTTAGGCAGTAATAGCTAACTGAAACAGTTTAAAAAACACGTTAATATGTGATTTTTCATATTATAAAAGTAATATTTTTTTAAAGAATTAGAAGGTACAAAAAAAACAAGAGAAAGAACTGCCAAATGCCATTACCCCAAAGTAAACATCTAATCTAATAAAAAAAGTAATATACTAATTGTGTCACTCTGCTACATCCCAAGCCACGCCCACCAGCCAATCAGAGTGACTATATGCAAATTACCCCAACCAAGATGGCGGCTGGCAGCCACAGAGGTAGAGCAAACAGGAGGCTTGGTTGCCCCAGCGATGGAGGAAGCTAAGCTTCCTGCCTGCCTTGGCCAGCTGTGGCCCTGCTCAAGGCAACAAAGTTTCAATTATAGAAGATAAATAAATTCCAGATACCTGCTTCCAGCCAGCCTCGCTGGAAGCTTAGGTTGCTGGGGGCCGTGGCCAGCCTGCAAATAGCCATCAGTCCCTCACCCAGGCTGGCCAGGCACCCCAGAAGTACTCCCCACTATGAAAGGGCTGTGGCCAGCCTGCAAACAGCCATCAGCCCCTCACCCAGACTGGCCAGGCATCCCAGCAGGACTCTCTCCCTCAAGAGGATGTGGCCAGCCTAAAATTGGCCCTCAGCCCCTCACCCAGGCTTGCCAGGCACCCCAGCAGGACCTCACCCTTATCCGGGACACCCTTCAGGGGAAACCAACCGACCCTAATCCATGCACCAGGCTTCTATCCTATATAATAAAAGTGTAATATGTAAATGGACCCTAACAGCAGAACCACTGGGAATGACTGGTCACTATGACACACACTGACCACTAGGGGGCAGATGCTCAATGCAGGAGCTGCCCCTGGTGGTTAGTGCATTTCCACAGGGGGAGTGTTGCTCAGCCACAAGCCAGGCTGATGGCTGCCAGTACAGCAGTGGTGGTGGTAGCTTCTACTGCCTCCTCAGCAGTGCTAAGGATGTCCGACTGCAGCTTAGGCCCATTCCCTGCTGGCAAGTGGACATCCCTTGAGGGCTCCTGGGCTGCCAGAGGGATGTCTGACTGCCAGTTTAGGCCTGATCACCTGGGGAGCGGGCCTAAGCCAGCAGATGGACATCCTTCGAGGGGTCCCAGACTGTGAGAGGGCACAGGCCAGGCTGAGGGACCCCCCGGAGTGCACAAATTTTTGTGCACTGGGCCTCTAGTCTATATAATAAAAGCCCAGCATCCATTATGGCAGAATGACCAGAATGACCAGGATGACCGGTGGGTGTGATTCCCACTGCTGCAGCCAACGGCAGCCAATTGGCCTGACCTGGGCCCCAATCAGATCCCCTAACCACTTTCAGCCCCTTCCCCTGACCACCCCAGCCCTTGATGGCTCCCCCCTCCCTCTACCCCAATCAGGAGCAGGGTGGCTAGCCAACTGCCTTGGCTGGCAAAAATTTGGGGTCTAGGGACCTTGGAGGTGCTGGGTCTTGGGCAGCTGTGCTGGACCTGGGATCAGGGCACCTGAGTCTGAGATGGGGTGGGAAGGCTTACATGGTGGCTGCTGAAGTCCTCACAGGCCATTCATAGCAGCTGGGTGTCTGGCCCTGATCGGAGCAGTGGCAGGAATAGGGGTGGTGGCACCCAGGAGCCAGGAGGCACGAGGCCCGACCCAGGTGCTTACCACTTACCCTGCCCACGTGAGCCCAGCAGCACCAGGAGTCAGGGCATGATGCATTATGAGATGCTGGGGTTATGTAGCCAACCAAAGGGGAAGCAAGCTGGGAGGGTGAGGCCCTAGGTCCTAGGAGAGCTGGAGCCCCCAGCAGCCTGGGTGGAGCTGGAATACATACATGCCCTCATTGGCTACACCCACTGACCCAAAAGGATCTCAGAATTAATGTGGGGTGGGCAGGGCTGGAGTTGAAAACCCTGGCAGAGTGGGCAGGGCTGCAGACCCCTGCCTTTTTGGCCTTGGCCTTGGAATTCTACAGGCAACCAGTGTACTGGCTACCACCATGTCAGAGGTCAGCTCTGCTTCAAGAGAGAGGACCTTGCAGAAGATGGCAATGTCACAGGAGAGATGGGAAATGTTGTGGCCATCTTTGGGAAACACAGCTGCCATGGTTTTCAGTAACTATGAACAGATAATAATCTTTGGTCTCCGTTCTACAGAAGAGGAAGCTGAGACTCAAAGAAGGAAGCCTTCCTTCCGCAACACCTCACCCACTTCTGAGACCTGACCCTGTGCAGCATTGTTTTCATTGAAAGTAGAGAATTCCAAAATGTTTTTAGATCTTGGCTATTTTAGGAAGGAAAGAATTTAGCACAGGGAATTGGTGCTTTGAAAATCATTGAAAGCTGGAGGAGTGGGTATTAGGCTGGGCCCCCGAAAAAGACTCTCTGGCCAGCAGGAGGAGATGCCCCCTCAGCCACAACTGAATTCTAGGACATTCTGGAACAGCTGTGACCCAGGGATTGGGAAACTGCTGCCCCCACAAGGGTCTTCCAGCTCCCACAAGAAAAGTCACTGGGCACTGCCTTTGCCACAACTGCCTGTGCACAGTCTGGATTCTGCTGCAGAAAACCTCCACATCTCTGTAAACATGGTCACCAACAGCAAACAGCCCAAACCACGGGACAATGCCTCTGCCCCACTTTTGCCTTCAAAATATTGTGCTAGCACATTCAATCAGCAGAAACAAATTCATATCCAGAAACCTAGCTGCAAAGGAGTTTGAACAGTTGTATAATTTAATGCAACATTTTTAAACAAAAAACAATGTGCAGCCAGAGTCTTATTTTATTCCAAATGCAAGTGATAGACCATCAGAACCATGTGCAGATGGTTTGAAATACATGCAGATATTCTTAAAGGAATGTGTATATCTGGTGCTGCTGATTTATAAAGGAGGCATTAGATCATCGGCCCTGGGGCCGATTGGGGCAGGCCCAGGGGAGGTTGGCTGTGGGAGCACACTGATCACCGAGCCAGTAGCGGGGGGAGGGGCCCCACCTGTGCACGAATTCGAGCACCTGGCCTGTAGTTATGATATAAAAAGATTAATACATTTTCTATGTATCAGGCATTCTCCAAAACACTTCACATGTGCTAAAGCCTTTAATACTTGTACAGCCCTGTATAGATTATAGGCTAGATTTTAAGTATGGGGAAATGGAATAATAAAACCTTTAAGTAACTTGGATTTAAACCCAGAAGGCATGGTTCCAACAGTGCTTTCAGAACTCTGTTGCATGAGCCTCTCTGACTAGCTCAGCACTGTATTCCTTTCTGGTCTGTATTATTGTCCCTTGACCTCCATTTATCACTATATCAGGTAGAATGTGGGTAGAGGGTGATGGAGGGATTGCATTCAACAGAATGAGCAAGAAACTGACACAGGGTGATGGAGAATCTTGTGTAAAGAAGAATGGGTTTACTAGTGTGTCAGGAGCCAAGTTGATGAGCTCACTCATTTACCTCTGGGAAAGGTTTATCTCACTGTTAAAAAACACATATTTTTGTCGTTTAATTGTCATTTTACTTTTGTTCAGTATCCCCGCTTCTTTAAGCCCAGGGATTTGAAAATCCAGCTTCTTTTCCAAAGCAAGCTGTCTCTAGTGGCCTAGACAAATACAGCTTGGAATGACAACCGTGGAACTGGAGATACTTGTGCATTCAAGTGTTTATGCATTTCTGCACACAGCCTGCTCCAAGATTTGTTCCTGTCGGCTGAGCACTGCTCAGGAGCAGCCTAGTGTGCAGGTGGCGTAATCACATACTAGATGGTATTGCATTCCTTGACACCCCTGTAAGGATGGGTGGTACCAACACCGTGTCCTGTGTTACGTTTCTGTGAACAAGGAAAAGGCAGGCAGCAAGGCTCCAGCTTTTTTGAATGGTTATCATTTGTAGTGTAGAATAATTCACTGACACTCACAGGTATTTCTAATGGCTCTATTCTCCTTGGCTTCTCTGTGCTGTGGACTACAGTTCCATGCTTTTATTCAAAAAGAAACTGACTTCTTACACTTAAAAGCCAAGCCTTGCTCTTTTGAGCTAACAAGGGTGATCATGGGCATCCTCATGTAAAATAACCTTTAATTGTCCCTCCTGGGTCTCATGCCTTCAAACATAACAATTAAATTTTTTTTTTTAACATTATCTCCTGCTGAGTGAGAAGAGACAGCTGTGTGCATCCAGATTTGGTTTAAACTGCTACCTCTCACCCAGTCACTTTTGACAACTCATCTTTTAAGCTGAGATTTGTATATGAAAACTTCAGTTGGCCTTGCAAATAACATCAGTCTCTGAACTTAACCAATTGTTTCCCCCCCTCCCCCCATCGGATCACAGGCAGTCAAATGGAATCAGCCATATGGCTATTCTAGAATTTCTCATCTGTGAGCCTCATAGTTATATTCTCTAATGCGGACCACCTGTCATACACTACCCCTAGGAACAGGCTCTGTGTAATTTTCAACAATGCAAATTCAATGAAGGGTTATGAAATACTTATTCTGGGCAGTTTTCTAGTTCTTTGTAAGAAGCTCAGGGCCAGTTGAAAAGTCAGCTACACATTTGCCAAATTGCCTACGCTATTGCTGTGATGAGACCCTGGGCTACAGGAACTTGTGGTATTATGAACTTGCAATTCAAAGTGTGGTCCATAGATCTGCAATATTTGCATCATCAAGAAATGGTTTAAAATGCTACTAACTGAATCAGTCTGCAGGCAATTAACCAGATCCTCGGGTGATACTGTGCACATTACTAGTAAAGTTTGACAAGTGTGCTTTAGACTTTAGAGCAATACTTCTCCAACTTCACTCCTATTGGAATAACCTGGAAGCTTTTAAAAATCCAGGCTGTGCTCAAGTACTATTGAATCATAATCTCAGCAAGATGGTCCCAGTCTCAGTGGTTGTTTGTAACTTCTTGCCCTACCCAGGTGATTACACTGTTGGTGCTGCCATTTCTGAAAGCCAGTCATCTTGTAAGGAATAGTTGAGTTAGTTTCTATACCTCTTTTCTAGGAATACGTGCTATTCAATTGGAGACACTATTGCCTTTCCAGCAACCCGACTTCCCATTTCCTTGCTAATGCCTGAAAGGCTTTCTAATACCTGTTTTTCATGAGTTAGAAGCTGAGGGGCTGAATCTTAATTCCCATTCAGAGCCAATCCTGGTAATACCATTCCCTTGCCAGTGACTAGCTTAAAAATAGGCATATGCTATCTTTCTGATCAAAACAAAAGGGGAGACGGGTTCAGGACCTCACTGCTCAAGAGGAGAGTCAGGAAGAGATGCGTTTTGTGTGTCCCTTCCAGCCTTTAAATTTTGTGTGATACTCACAACCACTGCAGGTAGATCATGGCCATGGGACTGAGGCACACTTGTGGGGGGAGGGGAGAGGGGGATGCAGGAGGATTCTGGGCAGAAAGGAGGAAAAAACTGTTATGGTCGAACTACTGAATTATCCAACACTGATAACTGCCTCTGGTCTCGTCGGAAATAGTAATTTTTTTCTTATTTGTTAAGACATATTTAGCTATCTTCTCTTACTTTTGGCTGAAAGCTTCCTAACAGATCACATTTATCAAATAGAAGGGGAATAATAATACAATGACGAATGAATAATGGTACAGTATTAAACTGTTCTGTGTACTCCCAACTGTGAACCTACTTTTGCCAGAGCTTTATGTAGTATGAAAAATCCTAGAACCACAACATGAATCACACTTTCAATATAGAAAGGGACCCCAAACATCCATCTATTCCAACTGCTTAGGCAGTCCCTGGACAGTGCTATGATAGGTCTTGCCTCCGGCAGAAGAGTAACAGAAAATTTAGAAAACTTGCTGATTTTGTATTTTTGCAAGACTTCTTACTTTCCGTCTCCAACTTGGCAGATGAGGAACATGCAGAGAGATAAATTGTTTCTGTCTGGAGGGGTACAAGGGCACTGCTCACAGACACATATTCTTACGTACAAGCATGTATGATCCATGACGAGCATTGCTTATTTGAAGATGGAAGAGCAAGGAGTGGCCTGTGAAATGTGGCGTCCAAATACAGACTTACATTTAGGAAAGGCTAGTGGATTTAAATGTCATAATAATGTTATACTTTTCAATTGGTAAATTAAATTAAAAAAAAATTGGTTCCAAGTTACTTGTAATCATATCTCATGAGGGTAGATATTTTGGTCTGTTTTATCCATTGTAATATCCCCAGTGCCTAAAACAGTCCCTCACACTTGGTACCTGAGATAGTTATAAATATTGGTTAGAAACATGCGTGAATATCTTTTCTAGTCACTATTGTATCTCGACTTCTAGCCTAGTTATTACTTGAAGAAGAGCACTTGCTTAATTATTAAATAATTTAATGAACACATTTTTGCTAATGTATTTGACTTGGTTATTTTTATTGGCTTCATACTGAGCACTGTAAACTGGGTTTAGTCTGGTGCACCATAGGAAGGAAAAACTTCCTGTGAAAATAATATAAATGGAGCCACTTCGAAATAGAGTTGGATTTGCCATCCCAGAAGAATTGCCTTAGACATCTCACTCCTTAAGCCTTCGGGATGTTTGAACTAGGGAAAAACAATCTTTGAACTGGGGCAGAGCGGCAGCTTCCAAACAACTTTTTGTAAAGGCAACAGGAGAGCAGACCTCCTGACTCCAGGACTGGAAATAAAGGACAGTCTTTAGAATTAATGCCACCATGTCTAGCTAAAGAGTAAGTTAGCTTATTTACACCGATAGAAATTCCTTCCTGGACTTATTAACACCAATAGAGATTTTTCTTTTATTCATGTAATTATTCTCCTTCCCTTTTTCATAAAAATCCCTGACCTTCACCCCATAATCAAACCACTCTTTGGGTTTCTGCCTGGATCGGTTCTTCCAGCATTGAAATTCTTTTAGATCTCAAATAAACACTTGCCACCTCTCACTTTGGCCTCGTATTTTTCAGTTATTATTTCTGGCAACTTCTGTCATTAGGCTGTTACTTGCAGATTGACTTTTCTAAAGGTTACCCACATACCAGATGGACAATCACCACTTCTTGTCCTTCTGTCAACTCATGATCAACCCATTTACTCCTCGACTTCTTCCGAGGCTTTCAGATTTCTAGTACCAGGAGTGGAGAGAAGAAGCTGCTGATGCCCTACAGGGGAAGGAAAATGAGAAACAGGCTATCACAGCATTCATCCAAGTCTCCCAGCAAAAAAAGTGTCTTTGTGGGGTTCATCTGAGAGGATATAGAAAAGGGAATGTAACCATATCTAAGCTTGTATAGTTAACCACACAGTAGCCAAAAGACTGAGTGAACAGGGTGTTGGGGCAAGGAAAGCAACTGCATTTGGAAAGCCAGCAAGCTGAGAAAAAGGCAGACAAGTGTCCTAAAGAAATACAGAACTCAGGCTTCTTTTATGTCAAGGGCAAGGGGGTGGGGGATTGGAGAGGCAAGAGGAGATTGACAATTGTAGACGTCTGGGTGCCACCAAGGGTCTGAGGAAGATTATGAAACTTCCTTATTATTAGTCTGTTGACTATAGTTTCTGTAATTTGTCAGGGGGCTTCTGTGATTTTTTGATAAATAATCATTACTTTTGTACATATTTTCCTTATTGCCTCAGAGAGGCATTTTCTGGTAAGAGGCTGTGTTTGTAAAACTTGAACCACAAGCAGAATTCCTCTTAATGATTAGTATGTCTATATGCAGGACTAAGCAGAAGCTATTAACCTGAAGGCCATGAGAACGAAGCAGGCTTGAACAAGATGGAGTCAGAGAGGTCAAGCATTGCACTCTGTTAAAAGAAGGAAGATTTCCATCTGCCCTAATTAATCATAAGCCCACAGGATCAGCTTCTTGGGCTTTTTCTGAATTTGGTGAGTAATTGCTGGTGCTTTCCTCCATGACTTGCTTCATGACCTGCATTCACCATGATTTCTGTCTTGTTCCTCAAGTCATTCCAGAGGCTGCATTGGGTGGGAGCTAGGCAAATTGGAAAGAGTCTCTCAAGCCTACCCTGTTCCTTTCAAATGCAAATGGTTTTGTTGAGTATCACATAAAGTTTAAACTCAAAGATAATTTCATTTTTTCCTCAAGAAATTTGCAACCGCCCTGACCAGTTTGGCTCAGTGGATGGAGCATTGGCCTGCAGACCGAAGGGTTCCGGGTTCGATTCTGATCAAGGGCATATATCTTGGCAGCTGATCAATGTTTCTAACTCTCTATCCCTCTGTAAAAAATCAATAAAATATATTTTAAAAAAGAAATTTGCAACCTAAACTTATACAAATTGACAAAACAACCATATTCTTTAAAAAAAAAAAAAAAGGAGATAAATTGGGTTTTATTAAGTTATTCATGAATTGGGCAGCATCCAATCTAGCAACTAGAAGGACTTGAGGCGATATACAAAAAGGAAGGATTTTGTAGAGAAAAGGATAAAACAAGGAAGATATTAATAAAAGAAAGGACAGGATTATTTTTAGATCAGTATATCATCTTTTTGGGGGGAAGAAAAGGGCAAGGTTTGTTTTTTTGTTTTTGTTTTTTATCATGCAGTCTGCCTCTTTTTTCTATGGAGGATAGAAACAGAAATTAGGTCAGGTATTAGATCTTAGTTTGGTATCATTCATAGCCTTTAGCGCAAGAGCCACCATTTAAGGACCGTGGTTTTCTCCTTAACACAGTTTAAGTTTCTTCCGTCTTTTCTAGTGTACTCTTTGCATTTGTGTATGTGTTTGAGCACACACATGTGTGTGTGGTTTCCCCCTCTGTTCATTCTTAGACTTTCAATGAATTACTCATTTTTTATTTTCTTTATTTTTATTAATTGCCCTTTTTTTTACAAGTCAATACTAAACCATGTTTCTTGAACTGTCATAGTATTTTACTTTGAAGATTCTTCTCTCCTAGAATTTATGATATAAACCAGGGCATTTATAAACATTTATTTAAGGGGCCAGGTAGGTAATATTTTAGAGTCTGAAGGCCAAGATGTAAAATTAAGCCTATTGTTATATATATAACTTTAAGAATCTGAAGATCATTCTTAGTTCATTGGCCAATAAATACACTGCAGGCAGGATTTGGCTCATGGACCTATAATTTGCTGACTTGATATATAGAAAGAGCAATGAACTTGAACAAGGTAATGAATAAATGTAATCTGCACAGTTGCCTGTGATGATGCGTTACAGTTCCCCCTTTAATAAAACAAGGTGTGTGTGTGTGTGTGT
>PVJC01047032.1:0-13067 GCA_004026665.1 Murina feae
TCGGTAAAGAGCCATGAAAATTACGTGGGGTTTCTGATTCCTATTCCAATGCTCTGCTTCCCTTACCGGAGAGCTACAGTACCATTCCCGTTAGGGGCACTTGCTGAGGATAGACCAATGCAGATTAGAGTCTGCTCCTAGGAAATGTTTAAGTTAAAATAAGATTTTTTAAAAGTCTCTTGCTTTCCTCCCTCGCCCCTATTATTATTTATCTAGACTACTATAAGTTAAAAATAAAGCAGAGAAAAACAAAGCAGATTCTATGCAATGCTAAGGTTTACATATTACATAAATTACACAAAAATCATTTTACTCTAAAAACCTTACAGTCTGTCAAATGTGCTGACTCTACAAAAAGCCTCCCAAAGAACTGCGACAGTTACCACAGTCCCGCTCATCCGAGTTGTCTCCACAGTCATTGTTAAAGTCACATATCCATCGAGAGGGAATGCATCTCTGATCGTCACACCGAAACTCACTCTCTGAGCACTCTCGAGGGACTGAAAAGGAAAACCACGTGGCCATCAGTGGGTACCAGGAAACACTCAGCACAGGTTGGTGAGAAGGCCTAAGCACCCGAGGTGCCCAAAATTCTCTGGGGTGTCAAGTCACAGAGGTCTGCTTGGACAGACTGTCCATCCTCCAAAAATAGACTTCCCACCCCAATGTTAACTCAGTAAGAAGTGATTTAATCTAAAGATAAATTTTTATTTCCTAAGACTCTAGATAACCTCCTACAGATTCAACATAAACTTTCTTATAAACAACACGATGTCAATTGGATTGCCTTTTGTATAAGAAGTTTATGGCCAATTGATTTGTGGTGTAATCAGTATCCTGATATTCTCAATTTGCCTATGGCAAATAATAATCACTTCTTACTTCCATAGGGTGGCTAAAGTTAGAATGTATTTCATATCAGTCAATCTGAAATTGACATATATTATGAGTCAGTGGCGTATGTTCAGGGAAGGGTCTCACTAAAACTGTCTTCAAAACACATCTAACTATTCTATCTAGTTTGGTGTGATCCAGATGTTTGGTTTCCTTTTCTTATCCTTCCTGTCCAATTTCTTATAGTCAGCACCTTCACTGGGAGAGAGGAACCAAAACCTGACCTCTTAACAATTAGATCCAACATAGTCACTTTCTTCTGCTATTAATGCCATTTGGGAGCAAGATCTTTGAATTAGCACCTTTTCTTATTGTATTTATCTTGGTCCTGATATATTTCTACTCTATTTATCATATTATATTTGCCTTTTGTTGTAAGTCACCTGAAGTTCTTTTTGGGGGAAAAAGTTGGGTGTAAATAAATTCAACAAACAAAAGATATACTCAGATAAACATCCTCATCCCAAAGTTTGATTATAAGCATCTCATGAGATGCTTATGTCCTTAAAGACAAAGTAGAAATGTACCAGTTAGCAGAAGGAAAGGACCAATGGCATAGACAGTTGAATTATGAACAAAAAAGCAGACATCACAGCTCTGGTGGCACATAAAGATGATATAACTCTGAATACTCACCACAGTTTTCCTCATCTGAGTGATCTCCACAGTCATCATGCCCGTCACATTTCCAGCGAAGAGGGATGCATAGGTGATTATTACAGCGGAAAAACCCCACAGGTTTGCATGTCATCTCCTCTGCAAAGCACAGTCATTTCAGAAGCCAAAGATTTCAGAAGCCAATGGTCAAGAAATATCAGAGGAGTGATGGCTTTCTTATGAGAGTCTGAGAATTTGCTACCATATTCTCAAAGCTACCAGAGGGAGGAAAGCCAGCAATACTCACTGAAAATAATCCTCTTTTGGCTAACCTGAACCTATCCTACCACTTGAACCTACATCTATTGCTTTTATAAAAACAGTTCAGTTTCTGCAAAATGAATTGGTATCTGGCTTGTAATTTGCAACCAAGGCCTACATTGGAAGAGTAAGTGATGCCCCCAGCAAATATAACATTTTTATCACATTGTCTTCACTTGATTAGATTCAGTTTTATTAAAATAACCCATTCTCTTCCTAACTGTTCTTCCAACTAATCTAACACACACTCATAGTCATTTTGGTTTCAAGTTAGAGTATATGCCTAATCTTCACAAATTCCATTAATTCGTTTGGCTTTTGTCCATAAGTTATTTCTTGTTGCCAGAGTGACTACAGCTGAACAATAGATGACATTGAAAGTCAGAGAGACATTCAGAATATAAAAATCTCCAAATAAGAAACACTAACTTTGAAATACTCTTTTACGTAGTAGATGCTAAATCTTTTCTCTAGCCTCATCAATCTCAACCAACCTAAAAGAGTAGACAATTTAAACTTATCAAGTATAAATAAGGATTCAATTTAGGAAAAGTTTTACAAGTTCCTAATCTATATATAAAAAAAACCCTAATATGCAAATAAACTGAACAGCAGAACAACTGAACTGGTCGCTATAACGTGCGCTGACCACCAGGGGGCGCCTGCGCAAAATATGGTGGGCATCTGCTGCGGCCAGATGGTGGAGCAGGTGAGCGGGGACACCAGACAAAGGTAGGGCACCTATCACTGTCATCTGGTGGTTATTGAAAATTCTTAGCTCCCGCACACCATGGTCCTACCGGGTGCTTGCATCAGAGCCAGCCCTGATCACCCCTCAGGGCTTCTCCACCTCCCCTGCTCCTGAGGGGCAATCGAGGCAGCCACCACTGCTTGTACCCACTGATGGTGCTGGCCCCGCTTGCACCTGCTGCTGGCGCCAGCCCCAATTGCTCTGTGCCTTTAGTGGGTGCTAGTGGAGCTGGCACAGTCAGCACATGGGAGTGGTGGTAGCAGGAGCGTGACTGCCTGCGGACAGGGGACCAGGGGCCATGGCAGGAGGGGCCGGGCGGGGGTGCAGAGGATGAGCCAAGACCCACCCCTGTGCCCACCACAGCCCCACGGTCCACAGTTTCTTTCAAGATGCACGAATTCATGCACTGAGCCTCTAGTTTCTTAATAATGCCTTCCCTAATTATAGCATCCTTTGGGATGAGATTTCATTTAAGATGCTATAAATTAAATTCCCCCAATAACCCTGTAAAATGTTACAAAAATGTAACATGTTATTAGAAGAATCAATAGATAGTCTTTTTCCAGGTGTAAACAAGGGAAAGATTACATGGGAAATCTACTCTCATCTCCTAATAATAACACTGGACACTTACATTTTCTTGTCCCTCCCCTCTTCCCTGCAGCCCCTCCTACCACAGCCTTGTTCATCGCTGTTGTCCCTGCAGTCATCGACACCATTGCACACAGCCAACTTTGGGATACAGCGGTAGTTTGTTTTGCAGCTGAATTCCGTATGGTTGTCACAGCGATAGGCAGGGCCCACTGAAAAAGAGGAAGAAGCAATGTCAAAACTGAACTCTCAGTCCTGCCAGGAAATGGCACCAAAAGATACCTTCCCCTGTCACATTTAGGAAGTGGTGCTGATGAGTATCAACATCAACTACATTGACTCTGGCAACATGTGTGTTTTAGGTGGGAACTGTTCACCAAAGAAGGAAGTTTTCTCTTACTATTACTCATTTGCATTTTCTTTGTGGGAAGAAAAAGGACTGAGCTTGAAATTTAAAAACTGGGGTTGAGCCCTAGCTGGTTTGGCTCAGTGGATAGAACCAAAAAAAACTGGGTTTGAAGTGTCAGTTCTGCCATGAAATAAAAAAATAAACATCCGTTAAATGCGAGCCTCAGTTTCCTCACCTGTAAAATAGGAATTAGTAACACCCACGTTCCTGACCTCAGATATTTCTCAAAAGCTCAAATGAGAAAGTACTACACATACAAAATGTAAGTTCTCGTTATCATATTCTGAACAGATAGACATTCAGTGTATCAAGAGGAGAAATCACCGCATTCAGAAACAGGAGTCTGGCTCAACCTGCAGGTCACACAGTTGTCTTGCTGCACTGAGCAGAGAAAGCCAAGAAGGGTGTTCCACAAGGATGAAACAGGAGGCTCAGCATGGTCTCTCAGTCCACACAGAGGTTCTCCTTGTTTTGTGTCCCTCGTGAGGCCATGCCCCTCCCACACGCACTTACTGCATTCATCGACGGGCTCATCCGAGTGGTCTCCACAATCATTGTCTACATCACACTTCCAGGTCTGAGGGATGCAGTGGCCATTGGCACACTTGAAATAACCAGAAGGACAGGTCCTGTGGGCACAGTGAGCACTGTCTTCATCTGAGTCGTCCCCGCAGTCGTCCACCGAGTCACACTGCCAGGCTTCCGGGATGCAGCGTTTGTTGGCACACTGCCATTCATTGGACTCACACTTGTGGTGCTCTACAGGCAAGAGCATTTGGTTATCAGGTTGGAAGGTGTCAGGAATAGAAGCTGCTACTTTACACTGGTAGATCCTGGAGAACTCAATCATAATTTATTTTTAGAGGAATTATGTCCTAAAGCACTTACTACCAACAGTACTACTACATGGGCAATTGACTACACTGTCTCTTAAATTATTAAATATCTTTTTCTTGCATGCATAATTAGGGGATAAGGCCTGAATCACTGATGGCCTACTAACTTCATCTTCCCAAGTCCCTGTTGTCCTAATGGACAATGTTTTTCAAAGTTTGTGTTTAAAAAAACATACAAAAACCTTGTGTTTGTTGCTGTTGTTATGTGTTGTTATTAGATTGGAGGGGTTTTTTTAGAGTCTTTTTTTTTTTTACTTTTAAAAATGGAAACATAAATAAACATTACAACTGAGAGTCCTGATTAATATGGGGGTGGGAAACCCTCATTTCCCCCTCAGTGTTAGGTGTCGAACAGGATTCTATGTATAGCATATGATAAAGAAACACCAATACAGTCAACTTACTATCTACCTCAACCATTGCCTTGTAAAGCCCTTAAGTATTCTTAAAAAAAAAACCTTTATAAAAATAGATATATGGTGAAGCTTTCTACTAGGACATTGGACTGGTTTTTAAAAGGTTTATGACATTGCCTGGCCAGGCGTAGCTCAGTGGTTGAGTATTCACCTGTGAACCAGGAGGTCTCAGGTTCAATTCTGGTCAGGGCACATGCCCAGGTTGCAGGTTCCATCCCCAGAGTGGGGCATACAGAAGGCAGCCAATCAATGATTCTCTCTCATCACTGATGTTTCTATCTCTCTCTCCCTCTCCCTTCCTCTTTGTAGTAAATATATATATATATATATATATATATATATATATATATGAAGAATAAAAAGGTTTATGACATTCAGAAAATCCCCGCAAAATCATTTGTACACAATCAACTATAGAAATGAGCAAAGAAGGCATAAAGCAATCCAGCGTACCACAAAGAACAAGGTCTTCATCAGACCCATCAGGGCAATTTTGGTGAGTGTCACATAGGAAGTATGGACTGGTGCAGTTGCCATCCCTGCACTGGAACTGCCCTAGCTGGCAGTAGCGCTGTGGGCAAGTGGGGGGTTCATCAGAACCATCCAAGCAGTCTTTCTGTCCGTCACATTTCCACCAGATAGGAATACACCTGCATGGAGAAAATATACCACTCTCTTAGCAAAGCCCCGGGAGCAGTGGGTAGAGGAGTGGGCAAAGGTTATCTGGAGAGAAGAGGCAAAACTGAATTCCAAGTAATGACACGCATGGGTTCTCTCATGGCCTGAGAAGAGAATCAGTTAAATCTTAGTTGCTGTGGTATATTTTTCAGAGAAAACATAATTAGATGAGATAGAACAAGTTTGTTAAGATGCAGATACATGCTGAAAAAAATGCTTTGAGTATGATAATTAAATTCTGCCACAACAAGCAGTGGAGTATGCATTTGGAGCTATGGTTCTGGTGTCAGGGATGGTCTGGAATTGTCTGCCTGGTAATATAAAAGACATTGGATATTGGTTGGGAAATTGAAGGGCGCTAACATTTGTTAAGCTCCTAAGTCATGATAGGTGTACACTATATTCTTAATCTAAGACATCTTATTTAATCATCAAAATAATCTGCCACTGAATCTTAGATGCTAAGATTTGCATTAACACGTGTCCTCACCCCACTCTCTGACTCAGTCCCAAGTCATCAATGGCCTGTGGCCATTGTTAGGAAAATAATCTATGGCCATGTTTCACAGCAAACACGTGATCAAAAATGAATTGGCATTTATAACCCTGGATCCTCTGGCAGAATTAGTGAAGAAGCCAGGCCAGCACACATGAAGAAGACAAGAGAACTTCTATCACTCTTGAGAGCTATTTTTCAGTATGTATATATCTACTATATGTTGGCCCTGACACTTAGGACAATTTATTAGAAATTAAAAAAAAATCCCACAACATAGTTTGCTTCCTTTCTACAGATATAAAAACTTGCACTGATTAATAAGTTCCGTCCATTCATGGAAGAAATGATCTGAAATTAGAGACTGTGGTGAGTCTTGGTGTGTTCTAAATGAAACACATTAATTAGCCAAAATCTTGATTCATTTGAAAATTCCCATCCCCTGGAGCCTTAAAGTTCAATGTGTATCCAAGGGCTGGAGAGACAGCCTTACTTCTCATTGTTAGCACAGAGGAACTGGGTGCTAGAGCACATGGGCAAGCAGTGCGTGCTGTCAACCAGCTGGATGGTCTTGAAATCATCTGGACACTCGCAGGTGAATCCATTGCCTCCTGCTTGGATGAGGCAGAGATGAGAACAGCCACCATTGTTGGTACCGCAGGGATTATTCACTAGTGAAAGAAGAAAGAAAATATGTATGTTCATTCACTGAGAGAGGCTATCAAGCACAAATGAGCTGATTACCCACTTCATCAAACTCATCACCTCTTAGTAAGAAAAATCATTATCCTGGTTTCATGCTTTTTCCACAAGTTCGTAAATAGGACAGATGAGAGAGCTGCATAAGCAACACTGTGCTTTGAGAAAACTGATTTGTATGCTACCAGAAGTGAGATATACCCACTGGTATTTGGGGTAGTCCTTGGAGAGTAGGTAGGGAACTTAGCTTGCATTCATATATCCAGAACCTAAGTTAAAGTTTTAGTTTCCAGCAGATGCTATATTCTCCCATCCTAAGGATACAGGCAACAGAATTATGGCCAAGGATAAGGTGAATCGATAAACTGAGCAGCATCTTTACTAATTTTCTGGGCTGCCATTTGGAAATAAAGACTAATTTGGAAAAAAAATAATAGAAGAATATTAACTTCTAGAAAGAAATACTTAGTATCTTTATTGTTCCAATTCTCATTTTCTTATTTCGAAGTTTATCATGTTTTAACAAAACACAACCACCATGCAGGCTCATAAAATCCATTATACCCTCAAAATGTACTCCAGACTTTGCTAGACTATCTGTGAATCATATAATGACTTTAATTGCATGAAGGGGAAAATAAGTTCACAAATAAATAAAAACAAGTTCCCTAACTTATGATACACTGAAATGTGTTGTTCTTGATGTTTTGAGCAAAACATACATTAAATACAGAACACACAAATGTCATATGCAAATCAACATTTAATATATGATGTTTTATAATTATAAATTTTTTTAAACATTTCTTTTAGACCCATCATTCCAATAGATCAATCTTAGTAATAAGGAATTATTGTTATAACTACATCTATATAATTACAATACATCTCTTAGGTATTAGAATTTATTGTGTTTATATAAGAAATGTTCTTATTTTTCAAAAGTGCTTTCTTAAGTATTTAAGATTGAAATGTCACAATATTTTTTAATATATTTTATTGATTTTTTACAGAGAGGAAGGGAGAGGAATAGAGAGTTAGAAACATCGATCAGAGAGAAATATCGATCAGCTGCCTCCTACACACCCGCTACTAGGGATGTGCCCTCAACAAAGGTACATGCCCTTGACCAGAATTGAACCTGGGACCTTTCAGTCTGCAGGCCGACGCTCTATCCACTGAGCCAAACCGGTTACGGGCAAAATGTCACAATATTTTTAATTCACTTTAAAATACTTCAGTACTCTACCCAAAATTGATAAAGTAAATATGGCAATATAAAAACTGTTAATTCTCACAGTACACAAAAACCCAGATTTTTAGGAATAGAGCCACTGTTAAGAAAAAGAGTTATAAGCAACCTTTTTTAGGAGAAGAATAAACTCTAAAGATATTCTATACCTTCAGCTTTCAACATATGTTCTGTAGAAAAGATTAACAAGTAACACCATTCCCTTTATAAATCATGAGGTTTATCTATAATAATAAAAGGATAATATGCTAATTAGACGAGATGTCTTCTGGTCATCCTTCCTGATGAAGCTGGGTCCAGAGGGAAGCCAGCCCCAGTCCTGGGTACCTGTGGGTGACCGGAGGAGGGAAGCAGACAGGGTCCCGGGTCCCGGATGCCAGTACTGGCAGCTGGGAGACGGAAGGCCTTACTCTTGCACGAATTTTCATGCATCGGGGCCTCTAGTGATGAAGTAAACAAGAATGTCATGCACAAGAACCTAAAGCAACTGTGTCAAACTTCTGGATCACCTACTCACCGATTGGCTGCCTGTATGGATGATATACATGGATGTCATATGGTCTATGTGTTGTGTTCACCAGCATCATCCTGTCTGATCCATCATACTTGTTTCCCTTTTCAACTGTCCTTGTATTCCAATCTGTCCAATAAATAGTGTCTTCAAAAATGGTAATAGCAAAAGGGTGAGACAGGGTTCCATCATACACAGTGTGTCGATTATGGCCTTCCAAATCAGAGTACCTGGGGTAGGAAAAGAAAGTCACTCAAAAGAGTCCTTTAGTGTGGCTCAGTAGTTGAGCATGGGCCTATGAACCAGAAGGTCCCAGTTTTAATTAATAAATAAAGGATATTTTGACTGAACTAAAGATGTAAAAAAGTTGAAATGGCAATACCTTAAAAATAGGAATAGCCAGAGAAGTTTAAATAATCACAAACTCCTAACCACAGTTGTTTTCTTGCACATACAGCTAGTTCAGCTATTGTATGTTCTCCATAAGCACCCTTTTGGAATGAAAACCAGTTTTGTTTTCTAAGTCATTGGAAAAAATCAGAGGATAACAATACAGAGCTGGAATTCTGCCTTCTTGTCAACATTTTGGGGGAGAAGCTGTTCTAGGAGACAGCTGGGTTCTCAGTATAACCTGAGCAGCATATACTAGCTGAATTAAATTATAAGCAGCATATTTATTATTATTAATCATTCCCTGGGTACTATTAATGAATACTTTCCCAGATAAATAAACCTCCAAAGGATGTTCTCTGATTCCAAGATGTCACAAGATGATTTCAAGATGTTACAAGAGCATCCATAGCCAAATATCTAGGTACTCCTACTTCCATCTCATTCATTTCTCTGAGTCTGTCAGAATAATTTAACATATTTTTATTGATTTCAGAAAGGAAAGGAGGGAGAGAGCGATAGAAACATCAATGCTGAGAGAGAATAATTGATTGGCTGCCTCCTGCACACCCCCTACTGGGGATAAGGCCTGTAACCTGGGCATGTGCCCTTGACTAGAATTGAATCCGGGACCCTTCAGTCCACAGACACTTTATCTACTGAGCCAAACCAGCTAGGGCAAGTCTGTCAGAATACTGGTATTTTAAGTATTTTTAAATTTTGAAGCTAACTCTAGAAACTCAAACAGGACATGAAATGAGCTAGTAACTAGAAACTTGATAATGTTAGCCATGTGATGTCAGAAATATTTTCCAAAGCACCATGATTGATGGTAACTTATAGAAAAACTTGAAGACCTTCTTAGCCTCTGTTGATAAGACTGTAGATAAATGACTAGAACTTAGTCACTATCTGTGGGCAAAGGATCTGAATAGACACTTCTCCAAAGGGGATGTGATAGCACATTCCAACACATACAAGAATGGATTGTATGTTCCATAAAAATGTGTTTACTCATGTAGTCCATGAAATGTACTTCTCAACAAAGGCATTGCTACCTCTCCAAGAGTTAATCAAGTCAAAATGGCTACATGAATATTAAAGATCCATTCATTCCCAGATCACAGTTCCTGATATTAAGATTGGACTTTTAAGCAGTAACCTGCTGCCTGAATTTCAGAATCCAGCTACACACATTTTATCAAAAAGGGAGCAGAATATTAAGTAGCTAAAAAAATTCCGTCATGCCTTTAATGCTCCTTAAAATACTATGTGTACACTGTCCATTTCAGTTAAACCTCCAAATGTTCAAGACCAAGAATAATCTACAATTCCTAAAGGACTAAGAATAACCTACAAGTCCTTTCCTACTGACCCTAAACATATCTTAAAACTAACATCATTAAGGTAATTCCAAGGGACTGAGCTCAAAACAGGTGTTAGAGAGAAGCAGAGGCTGGTGGCATAGCCTATCAAACAATTTAGTGTGCTCTGCTTTCCAGGATAGGAGTGCCAAAGAGTCTTTATCTCATGTGTCAATAGGAGAGAACTGTAGGGAAATGTCCCAATTAACTATGATGAACTATGGGATTGATTAACTATGTCTGCCATGAGCACAGGATAGAGCACTAGAATGTGTGCCAGATATTCTTTCCTTCTTAGTGGCATGTTCCCAAGAGAACATGGAATGGGAGAACTTCAAACATTTCTACACTGACTTCAGCAGTAAAATAAATTGAACAGAATAACAAAATCTTTAAAGGTCTTTTAAAATAACTCTATTGAGTTAATGGCAATTCCATGCTTTTGAATGTAACAGGCTGTTGAATGTATCTGGGTACCTGTTCATAAATGTTTATACCCAGAAGACATTACTACGTCACCTAGAACATAAGTAACAATGCCCCAAAATAAACATGTACTGGTTGGTTAAGATAGGATATTGCCTTTTTTAAAATGAGGATTTTTCATTGAACAGTATAATATTTAACACTTTTTAATTGCTTTTACTAGAATGATTTGAATGCATTATCATATTGAGTAAACGTTAACAAATTCTAAGACTATATAAAATACATCAAATTATTTATCAATGAATGCATCAAAGTTATATTAGGGAAAATCTTTTTAACACTTTGTTCTTTTTTCTTTTTTCACATGCTAAAATGTATTAGTTGTGCATTTGAGAGGAAAGAGCAAAATAAAGGGAAAAAGAAATTAAGATAGATTGAGCACTAAGCTATCATAGAGGAGAGATTACTAGCTCCACTTTTTTAGATGAGAAAACAACAAAAAAAGAAAGCGCCAGGACAAAAATCTGATCTGTATGGCTTTAAAATTCACTCTCCTTCTATCGTTTCATGCTACAGAGTTCAGTGAATTGCCTATGGGCAGTTTTAGATAGAAATGACCTCAGAGTGACTTCCAATTAACGTGCCAATTAGAAGTTGCCTGGCAACACAAGCCCTGGTGTTTGACATAAACAGTTAACCATTTTGCTCTTTTTTTTCTGTATACGTACTCAATGTAGCCCAGGTGAGCATCTGCCCAATAGAGTCGATCATTGGTGTAATCAATGGTGAGGCCATTGGGCCACGCTATCTTGGTAGAGATAATCACAGATTTATTGAATCCATCCATGCCTACTCTCCCAATGTACGCTTTGCGGGTCCAGTCTCCCCAGTAGACATACCTGTTAAAGGAAACACAAAGGGTCAGTTCCTGAAGCCAAAAGAAGCCAATAGCCAAAAGACATGGCTCTTTTCCAATTAGATAACGTTTACATTCTAAAAGCCTATCAGAAAGGAAAGAGAACTAATAGAAACTGAAGGACCTGCATGCATGCATAGGAGCATAATCAATGGACACAAGAAACTGGGGGTTAGGGAGGAGCAGGGGAAGGGAAAGGGGAAAAAAATGGAGATCTATCTATCATTTGATGTAATACTTATCTATCATTTGTTGTAATACTTTAAGCAATAAAAAAAAGAAAAAAAAAGAAAATAATCTAAAGGGGGAGGATCTAAACTAATAAAAGCGGAATAGTAAAATTAACCATTTCTCCGGGACGCCCACAGCCAATCAGAACGGCTGTATGCAAATTAGCCCAGCCAACATGGCGGCCGCCACTCACGGACCTGAGTAAACGTTTAGACAGCGTCCGTTGCAGCAGGAGCGAGAGCAAAACTACCTGCTCGCTGGCTCTTTAGCCTTCGGCCTGAAGCAAAAATGCACATTTGCAACAATTAAGTGTAACAATTGTTTCATTATAGAAGCCATGAGGTGAGGCAGAGGCTTCCTTAGTAAAAGGCCTTGCCTTAAAGGAACAGCATCAATTATAGGAAACCTGCGTCCAGCCGGCCTTGCTGGGACGTTGGTCAATGGGAGCTGTGGGCAGCCTGAAAGCCCCTCACCCAGCCTGGTCAGGCACGCCAACAGGTGGACATCCCCCGAGGGGTCCCAGACTGCGAGAGGGCACAGGCCGGGCTGAGGGACCTCCCGAGTGCACAGAGCAGCTGCAGGGCGGGACAGCGCAGGACCCAGGACCCGTGAGTGGGAAATAGGCGGCAGGGTTGTAGGGCATCGGGAAGCGGGAAAGAGGCAGCAGGGTCGGCGGCCTGCTTGGTGGGCTTCCCAGGCCCCTTGCAGGGCACCAGGAAGTGGGAAAGCAAGGTGGCGGGCTGGTGAGTGGGAAAGAGGCAGCGGGGCGGTCTCGGCCTGCTTGGCAGCTGCCCAGGCCCTTTGCGGGGCATCGTGGAGCGGGAAAGCAAGGCTGCAGGGGCCGGGGTCCTGCTTGGCAGCTCCCCAGACCCTTTGGCAGCACCGGGAAGTGGGAAAGGAAGGCAGCAGGGGACCAGTGAGTGGAAAAGAGTCGGTGGCCTGCTTGGCGGCTCCCCAGGCCCTTTGGGGGCCACTGGGGAGCGGGAAAGCAAGCTCTTGGGGGCTGGAGTCCTGCTTGGTGGCTCCCCAGACCTCTTCCGGGGATCAGGGAGCAGGAAAAGGCTGGCCTGACCACGAGGCAGGGTTTTCCCTGCTTTCTGGTGGCTGGAGGAAGATGGGCAGTAGGCAAGCTTGGGAGGCAGGCCGCACCCAGCCCTGGTCACAGCTCAAAAAAGAGAACAACATGCAGGGGAGGGCAAGAGTCTGAGAGATCATCATAGAGGGGG
>PVJC01047033.1:0-13069 GCA_004026665.1 Murina feae
AAAAAAAAAATTTTTTTTTAGAGCCTACATGCCTGGCATAATAATTAATTGAAAATAACAATGGGTAATGAGTTATTGCTATTTGTCACATACTCTATAGATGTTCCTTGTGCGTTTTATCATGTAAACTCAACAATGCTATGAGGTAGGCTTTAAAGATTAAAGGTTAAAATACTGAGGCTTAAAGATATTTGTAACTTGCTCTAGCTCACACATCTAGTGCAAATTGCTGGGATTTAAACCCCAATGCAAAACTGCACAAATTACAAGATGATGGGTGTCTTGCCTGAAGGAAGCAATGATGTAACAGTAAACAATGAAGATTTAATAGAGCTCTGATAAAGTGGTGCTTAAGGAGCCTTAGTAAGGAGAGAAAGTTGATTTGTATTTAGAGAGACTTCATTCTTAGGAAGATCAGATATATAATATTTACACTACAACTCATGTTCTTTCTCAAAACCGTCTTCTGATGAATAAATACTTTTAGAAAAGGTCTTCATGCCTTTTAAAATTATTTATATTAAATAATTTTTATTTATTAATTTTTAATATAACAATTATATTAAATGTTATGTTGTATTAAAACAACTCCAATGTAGCTCCATCTACTCCTATATGTAATTTACATTTACAGCCATTAATGTCAACCTTTTTAGCTGGCCAGGCAGAGGCTGCCGTGACTCCATGTTATGCTTATGACTGTGGGACTCTGATTCTTTTTCTTAGCAAGGGTGAGTGTTCTTTTGCATATAAAGACTAGAGGCCCAGTGCACAAAATCGTGTACTAGTGGGGCTGGCCAGGCTGAGGGGCCGCAGGTGTTCTGGCGTTCTGCTGTTTTGGTCTATTTGCATATTACCCTTTTATTATATAGGATGAGTGGCTTTGATCATTTAGATTCACTGTAACTAACATATGTAATTTCATTTCAGCAGAAATGGAAAGCAAAACAACTGTTCCTAGATTCTCACAATATGATCTTAAATGTTCTATATGCAAAGTAATAGAAAACCAAGGCACTCCAATGTTTTTCTTATACTTGCATCTCTTTTCTATGTTAACCAAACCCCCACCGTAAAGGGAAACTTAAAAAACTACCTCTTTCCAGCGCGAAGCAGGTCAAATGCTTCATTTATTTTTTCAAAAGGTAAAACATGGGTTATTAATGGATCCAATGAAAACTTCTTATCCATAAACTCAGTCACAAGTTTGGGGACAGAATCTTTACTCTTAAAGCCTGAAAAAAACATGATATCACCGTCAGAGGCAGCCAGGGGTAAGAGAACTGGAGAGGAGACTTTCTGAATAGAATTAAAATGAAAGTTCTACTACTACTATTTGCTTCTACTCAGACTACTATTACTGAGGTCAATGAGAGACTGAGTGCTTCAATATCCTCTTGCAGTTGTTAGACTTTTTTCTTTTTTACTTAAAAAGAAATCTGAGTAGCTAAACTAGGGTCCTTAGTTATTAGCTCTCTCACAGAGAAATTATTGTACGCATGGTTATTCCCAAAGTCAAGGAGCAAAATGTGCAACTGTCTAGATTTGGGCCATGAGAGTAACCATGAACTATTGCTATGGATTTCCACGCCTTGTGTAGTCACATGTATAAGAGAAGTGGTGCTGAAAGACCCTAGTTTATGGGGACACCAGAAAAGCCTGTCTTGGGAATGTGTGTATTAGTTCTGTATCTAGTTGATTTGGAGCCTGTAGATTTATTTGGAGCCTGCTAATTTATTTCAAACATTTTGCTTTTAAAAACCTGGCCCTGTCACTTGATGAAGGGGAGAAATCCTGAGGTTAATAAGAATTCAGCCCTCTTGGAAGGCTGAGGAGGGTGGCAGTGGGCAGGAGTAAGAGATCAACCAAAGGACTTGTATGCATGCATATAAGCATAGCCAATAGACACAGACAGTAGGGGGTGAATTCATGTGCGAGGTGGCAGGAGCAGGTGGGGAGACATCAATGGGGAAAAAAGAAGACATATAATACTTTCAACAATAAAGAATTTTAAAAAAAGAACTCAGTCCTCAAGCCTAAATACATACCACCAAAAATTGCTCCTTTCCAGGTACGCCCAGTCAATAGCAGCATGGGGTTCACGGAAAGATTTTGGGAATCAGGAGGTACTCCTACAATGACGCTTACGCCATATGCCTCTTGACAGCTTGCCAAGGCAGCCACCTGGAATACAATTAATATTTGGCATCATTGAAGTGGACTTTCTGACAGTCCTCACTCATGATACATGGTATCATGTAACATTGATTTAGCTAGATTGCAAACATGTGGAGGGAAGACATTATGCTTATGGTTTCTTTGATCCCATTATGCCCAAAATAGTGCTGTGGCTTTAGGAAATGTCCAGAAAACACTTTTTGAAAGAGACAATGGATGAACGAATTTGTGTACACTTAATTCTTCCTTAATAAAGTAATGAAGAGGCAAATGTTATTACAAACATATCTATTTAAAGTCTGATTCCTCAAATACAAGGAATGTTTTGTCATCACCCAATTGTCAGGCTATCTATGAGTTGGTTAACTCATTTTTCATTTGCTTATTAAATAGTATTTTGAACTCAGTACTTTAAATCAGGTGTTTTGATGGCAAACAAAATATGATATCAATTATATCATCACAATGTGTCTTTTGTCTACTTGATGGTCTCCCTTTTTAATGGTTCTCTAAAGTACTCTCCTTTTCTAATATGGATAATTTTTCTGTATTTTTTCCAGCTTTGTTGAGGTATAGTTGCAAAATAAAAATTGAGTACATGTAGGCTATACAACATGATTTGTAGACTGTATAATATGATGACTTACTATATATATATGCACCATGAAATGACTAGTACAATCAAGTTGACATTACCTCACATGGTTACCATTTTCTTTTCTATAGTAATAACACTTAAGATCTATTCCCATTGCAAACTTGAATAGAATACAATATTATTGACTATAATCACTATATTGTACATTAGATCCTCAGACTTTACTTATAACTGAAATTTGTACCCTTTACCAATATTTCCTCATTTCCTACCCAACCCCAGCCCTGACAACCACCATTGTACTCAATAGTTCTAAGACTTCAACTTTATTCCACATGTAAAGGAGATCATAAAGTATTTGTCTCTGTGTGTGTGGCTTACTTTACTTAGCGTAACGTCCCAGGTTTACTTACGTTGTTGCAAATGGCAGAATTTTCCTCTTTTTATGGCTGAACAATATGCCACCATATACATATCACAGTTTCTTTACTCACTCATCAGTTGAAAGACAGGTTGTTTGCACATTTTGGCTATTGTGAATAATGGTGCAGTAAACATAGGGGTGCAGCTATCTATTCGAGGTAGTTATTTTGTTTTCTGGGATATATACCTAGAAGTGGGGTTACTAGATCATACAGTAGTTTTATTTTTAATTCTCTAGGGACCCTCTACACTGCTTTTCAGAATGTCGAACCACTTTACATTCCCACTAACAGTGCTCAAGGGTCGCCTTGTCTCCACACCCTTGCCACCACCATTTCTGGACCCTTTGATAGCGGCCATCCTAACAGGAGTGGGGAGGAATCATCTCATTGTCCTTTTGATTTACCTGATGATCAGTGATGGTGAGCACTTTTTAACATACCCGCTGTACTGAAATGAACATGTTTTAAATGGGCTCTAACCTCCCAAAAATGTGTACAGTGTATTGGTTTTACTTTAAACTATACCTATAATTCTAGAACTCCAAAAGAAAGCCTTCCTCTTCCAGTCAGGGCTTTAAATATGTTGTAGTAGGACACTTTTCAGGATCTCCCAGTATATGCTTACTAGTGACCTGGTGCATGAAATTTGTGCACATTAAGAGGGAATTAATTAGAGGAAATATTTTAATATTGCTATTTGCTCTTTCTATGTAATAGAGGTGTCAGAGATGAAAGAAAATTAGTAAAATGTATATGAAAATCTTCCTCCTGTCAGAGTCTAAGGTATGCTGTGGGAACCAGAGTCAAGTTCCCACCCACCCACGTGCACTCAGCCAGTCTCACCCCCATTAGGCTAGATCCAGACCTGGCTGGCCCCACCCCAATCAAGTCCCACTGGGTGGGGTGCGCAGCCTCAGGTTGTCTGGCATGGCACCAGGGTTGGGGGTGTGGCCTGAGTTCCTCCAGGCCAGGGGTGCGCCTTGAGGTCCCCTGGCTTGGGCCAGGGGGCACACCTTAAGGTTCCCCATCAGGCCCCGCCATGTGGGGGGTGCAGCCTTCGGTCCCTCAACCTGGGGTGAGGTATTCAGCCTGAGGTCCCTGGTCCAGGTCAGAGCAGGGGACATACCTTGAGTCCCTGTCAAGTCCCGTGGGTGGGGGGGTGGCCTGAAGTGGAGGCCTGAGGTCCCCTGTCAAGCCCCACCAGGCGGGGGGTGTAGCCTCAGGTCCCTGCTGATTGCTCATCAAGGCTCGTTATGGGAACTTAGCCTTTGCTGTGGGCACAGCCATCTTGTGTTACAGAATCCCTGCCTCCGCTGTGAGCACAGCCATCTTGACTGTTATGGCGTGACAGTCAATGTGCATGTTCCTTCTTTACTAGATAACATTAGTCCTTTGATTTTGGAGTATGGTATCTGGAAAACCAGATGATTTTGGGACATGTGGTTATCTGATATTTGCTGTCTTCTAATAAAATAACAATCCAATCCCACATGAGGAATTGAAAGGAATTTAGCTGGAGATGTCTTCCTCATGGTAATTGATGATATTTGTAATTATTTGAGAATAATATTCTGCATGTTGTAGAGATGATGGAAACAATGCATCACTGAAAACATTATTTCCCATCAGTAGCACCAGATAACACTTATTAAGAGCTTTTCATTTGATAAGTGACACTGTGCTAAGTATTTTACATGCATTATCTCATGTAATTCATGGATATGTATTTATTATACTTTTTGGTGAAAAAAATCTATTAACTTTTAAAAGTATTCAGTCTAACACATAGATTTGGTGCTTAATATGTGTGCCAGGCACTGTGCTATATTCTGTGATAAAATCAGGGATATTTTATGTTAATAAAATGATACTTACCTTAAATTTCTCATTATTTCTTTTGAGCAAATTGTGATTTATGAAAAAAAAACAGAAGTCATTAAAATATAAAAATTATTAAGCCATTTTGTTTAAAAATGTGAGGAGAAATGGAAAAATAAAACTTTCCAATTTGAGTATAGGATTTGTGTGATTTATATTTACTTGAGTTTGAATATTTTAAATAAAAATTAACAAAGTAAATTTTAAGTGGTCTAATACTCTAAAAGGGAAATATTCCTTGAGATAGGTTTTTTTGTTGATGGAATGAAACATCTACTCTAATAAAAGAGTAATATGCAAATTAACCATTACTCCAAGACATCTAAGCCACGCCCACCAGCCAAGCCATGCCCACCAGCCAATCAGAGCCACTGTATGCAAATTAACCCATCAAAGATGGTGGTTAAGTTGCATACACAGGAGAGCGAAGACTAAAGACAGTGTAGAAGGAAGCCAAGTGCTGCAGAAGGGAGCCAAGTGGTGGAGAAGGGAACGGAGCTGAGACAGCAGAGATAGTGAAGAAGGGAGGGAGAAGCAGGAGGGGGGAGCTGAGGCGGCAGAGATGGGAGCCGAGGGAGCAGAGATAGGAGTTGAGGCGGCAGAGACAGGAGAGAGCCGAGGCAGCAGAGACGGGAACCTAGGTGGGCTTCGCTCCCTTCTCTGCTTTGCTCTGGCTCAGGAAACCCTATTCTTGCAGGAATGTTCCTGCAACGGGCTACTAGTTGTTTATAATAATAAATTAAATAATCCAGGCATTAAATAGGAGATGAAAAATCACTATTCATAGTTTGAAAAATACTCTGTATGTATAACATTTACAGCCTGCTGCCTGGAAGCACACTCCGGAATGCCATGTATTTCATGGCATCCCATGGCACATACATACCATGGTGTCAAGCCGGCCAATGACTTCAAATGAAAAATCCACACCTCCACTGCTCATCTCCTTCAGCACCTCCTGGATGGGTTTCTTGAAGTCCTGTGGGTTGATGCACTCAGTGGCACCCACTTGCTTAGCCTTCGCATATTTGTCTTTGTTGGTGTCCACCCCAATGATCCTGGCTGCTCCAGCCGCTTTACAGCCCATGACAACAGACAGGCCAACTCCTCCAAGGCCAAACACCGCACAGGTGGAGCCAGGGGTCACCTGTTTCAGAAAATGGATCAAGTAATGATTGTTGGAAAAATGGATTAAGTAATGATTGTTGGAAACTGCCTAAGCTGTATAAAGTGCCATGTCTTATCCACTATCGGGACTATTCATACTCTTATGTCCAACCTGCTGTCAAAACCTGTTTTGGCTTCAGCTGCTTCATGTTTAAATTGAGGTGTTTGAATCTGTGGTTTTCAAACTTTGCCAGACATTAGACACCCATGGGGAGCTTAAAAACCTCTCAGTGGCCAGGTTACAACCCATAACGAATTCCATCAGAATCTCTGCAGGTGGGGCCTGGTTCCCAGGTGGAATGGAGCCCAGGCTGGGAGCCCACTGTTGGGTGATCTCTGAGCTCTAAGTGTCAATGACTCCCATCTTGAAGAGGGTCTAGTGGCTGAAATCCATTGACAGGCTTCAGTAAATTGTACATACACAGAAGCAACTTTGGGAAATAAAATAAGTGGGAAAGGTTAATCCATGAGACCAAAAATAACCTAATCAATATGTCAATGATTAACTCCTTGTTTCATTAGCTTTTAGTAGTCATGACCAGTACAATGAGAACAAAAATTAGCTGTAAGGCAGAGAAGAGTTATTCTCAGCTTCAAGTCAAACTTAACAACAGGGGAAATGTAACTGGAAACTTTAATGCAGCTTGAGGTCAATGTGATCTTTGCTTTTTAAAATACACTAATGAATAATAATGCAATAAAAGTTGGCCTACATTTTAATAATGGATGAAATTCCTTTTCATGAGTGCCCTTGTCTTCTGCTGTGTGCAGGCTCAGTTAGACCTTCTGCTCAAATAGACCAGGCAATTGCACAAGGGACTTAATGCTAGAGTCACAGAAATTTGAAAAACATGTGCTCAGTTGTTGAAATTGGCAAGGGACTGTTTAATATACCAAGTCAGCTATAGGAATCAGCCTTCAGTGTGGGTAAAATATTCCTCTGTCCCAAGTAATGAAGTATTCTCTGAGGTACAACATTAATTCTTACTTAAAAAAAATGTGACGTTTTTCGACTGCAATTTTAAAATGCTGATAACTATATATTACTAGTGGCTTGGTGCACAAATTTGTGAACATTGAAAGGAAATTAATTAGAAGAAATAGTTCAATATCGTTATTTGCCTTTTCTCTATAATAGAAGTGTCAACCAAATCCACAACAATGACAGATGGAAACACATGCATGCGATTGGTGCCAGTGAGAGCTTTATATGGATCACACATACGTGAGTCATCTTAGCCTTTTATAGATATAGAATAAACTTGCTTAATTAGACCTGCTTTCTGATTTAACTAAACTTTTCCCAGCCCAGTGAAGCACCCCAACTTCTCTTGCAGGTAATTGTCAGCAACACAGCCGTAAATACCAACACAGAGCAGATTATTACTGTAGATCACACAGGGAGAACAAAGGGTAAAATATTTAACTGCAGCAGTGTTTGACTACATTTTGCACAGTGAGAAAACCTGAAGTCATTTTCAAGGTCCACCATTTCTTCTTTTCAGTTGGGTCAAGTTTCTAAGATTTATAAATCTCCGTTTTCAGACTAATGAAAAGAAAAAAGGATTCCACCGATTCTCCTATCTACCTACTCCAGGACTTCTGTGAGGATCAAATGAGATAGGCACGGGAAAACACTTCACAGACATTTGGTTACAGTGTAAAATGTTTCCATTTGGCTATAAAGCAAGTCGTGTTCCTGGGCTGAAGAAACTCCAAGGAGGCTAGTAGCTAGGGAGAGGAAGCCAGGCATTGCTATGTGACATCACTACCTGGATGGACACTTAGCATATTAGCCTATATATATAGATTAGAGGCCTGATGCATGAAATTCGTGCACAAGAGCGGGGGGAGGGGGGGAGTCCTTCAGCCCAGCTTGCATGCTCTCACAATCCAGGACCTTTTAGGGAATGTCTGACTGCCGGTTGAGGTCCAATCAGACAGATATCCCTCTTGCAATCTGGGACTGCTGGCTCCTAACCAGTCGCTTTCCTGTCTGACTTTGCCCCTAAAACTCAAGCTTCTTCTTTTTTTATTTTTAATATTTATATTTCTTCTTTATTTTTTATTTTAAAATTCAAGCTTCTTGAGGACATGAGGTATTTAACATTATTCCACATTCCTTAGAGAGAGCTAAGCGTGGTAAACACAGCAAATACTTAATACTTATGGGCTTCTATACAAACACTTTCCAAACAGGAATGTTTTAATAGGCAGTCTCCAAACACTTGAACTGAAAAACCTAAAAGTAGAGTGCTCAGATTTCAGGCATCAGGTGCTATTAGGAGGATCTCTATCCCAATTACACTTTAATTCTGAGCTCTCAACAGTTTGGACAAACTGTCCTTCATTATTTCCAAAGTTTTGTTTTGTTTTGTGATTCCAAAATAGAGATTTATTTATTAAGAATTATTTAGTGTTTGCATACATCAACAATTGTTCCTCATTGGGTTTTTAACACACATGAATTCTTTTGGGGTCCCTCTAGTCACCCCAACCCTTTCAAAATACAACTCTTGTTGGTGCCAGGAGGGACAGTTAAAGCAGCAAGGTGTTCGTTGGGTCTTGGCATTGGAAGGGCTTGTCGTCTCCCTTCTGAAAGAACACACATGATGGGTAGTTTCTTAGGTGGGGTAGGCTGTCTCTGAAGAAAATACTCTTGCAGAAGAATGCAAATTCAGTCATTGGTGGTCAGTTGCTCATACCTGATAACTTTAAAATCAGGTCCCCTTGGTCAAGGTCATCTAAGGCTTGCTGGTTGTTTTCAACTATAAAAAACTGTGAAAACTGTGTGGAAAAAGACAGTAGGGAAGAGAGGAGTCTATACTGACAGCCCTGTGAGGCTGGGCTGTGCAACCACAGGAGCACCCAGAAGCCTGCTTTTAAAAAAAATCCTGTATAATTTCAAATCAGACTCCTTGTGGTCCTTACACAACCTGAAACATCACTGCAACAGATCCTCATTTTTAAAATGAGGTGTATGACAGGACTCCCCCAGGGTCATGCACCACGTCAGGGGATGGGGACAGAAAACCCTAGGACCTGACTTATTAGCAACATTAACTGATTTTTATCACATTGAAAGGAAAGCAGTCAGTCTGTGCTGAAGTAAAATTAAAGGTGATTCAGAAGGAGGGTGGTTATTTATTGCTCTGTTAGGATAGACCCCAAAAATGACTTTTCAGAAACCAGGGCTGTCCCCTGCAACCTCAGCCAGACTCTGGGCCACGCTGGGGGATGCAGGCCAAGGTGGCCTGCCAGCTTGCTTCACAGTGATTCTGGCTTGTCTTTTTCTGGGAGTGCCGGCCGCTGGGCATGCCTACACCTTGTAGTTGAGCTTGGCATTCATCTTGGTGTACATCTCGTAGATGACATCAGTGATGGCCATGTAGTTGACCAGGAATAGGAGGACCTCCAGGCACTCCTCCTCTGTCACGTTCTGGACCTTGGAGAGGCGCTTTCAGGAAGTCAGA
Organism: Murina feae; assembly: GCA_004026665.1. Taxonomy (NCBI): domain Eukaryota; kingdom Metazoa; phylum Chordata; class Mammalia; order Chiroptera; family Vespertilionidae; genus Murina; species Murina feae. Next base: position 9,720 of record PVJC01047033.1, read on the forward strand.
CTTGTAGGGCGCGGCATACAGCGCAGCCCGGAAGATCTTCTGCATTATCCAGCCATGGTACTTCTAAGTGCATCACATAGGCCTGGGTGGCGTTGATGCGGTTGAGGTTGGGGTGGCTTTCATCCCGCTCCCCATCGCAGATACTCTGCAGGAAGACCTGGATGAAGCGGAGACCCCTTTGCAGCCACATCAGCACCAGCGTGGCTCCCACTTTGGGCCACTCTGCTCCATACACTTCCTTCTCTGCCTCCAGGATGTTCTGCAGGGTCTGGAACTTGGCCAGGTGGGTGTTGTACACAGCTTTGATTTTCATGATGTTACCACTTATGTCTTCCTTGATGGGCATAAACACTGGGGGCCCAAGTCAATCAAAGAAGGGTGGCAGGTGGGACACCACCTCCAGGAAGGGCCCGCTCTCTATCTGCCTGTCCGCAGGCAGCAGCTTCAGCAGGTGCTCAGCCAGCAGTGCTATTTTGGGGTTGAAGCCTGCGGTGATGTCATTTTCTAATCCGATTTTCCTTTTCCTTCCCCAGCACACTTCAAACATACTCCAGACAGACCACCCCAACCCCGCAGACCCTTAAGATCTTCCCCCTATTTCTTTGACTTTCCCCCATCAAACTTGCACCCTATCATGTTGCCTGGGGGCGGCCCTAACCGCTTCTTGGGGTGGGGCCAGCACAGGGAGGGGCCATGGTGGTTCTGGTCTAGTGGTTATTATGGTCATGATGCTGTTCTAGTCACTGGCTTCATATATATATACTAGGGACCCAGTTGTGCACTGGGGTGGGGGATCCCTCAGCCCAGCCTGTGCCCTCTCACAGTTTGGGACCCCTCTGGGGATGTCCAACTGCTGGAGTGCCTGGCCAGCCTGGGTGAGAGGCCAGTGTCTGTTTGCAGGCTGGCCAAGGTCCCCAGTGGAGACCCTCACCCCAGGGGGTGATGCAAGCCTGGGTGAGGGGCTGAGGGCAGTTTTCAGGCTGGCCACAGCTCCCACTGACCCTCTGTGCCATCCGCCTGGGAAGCGATCCGGTGGTGCTGGCAAGTTGATCGGGTGGTGCTGGCCACCCCATGGCCTCCCAGGAGGGGGCCTCTGAGGGCCGGCCGGCTGGTCCTGCCCCCAGATGCCTTCCCAGGTAGGAGGCTCCCAAGATGGCGGAGGCCACAGCCCCAGAGAAGCCGCACATCGAGGCTGCGGCCTCTGCCATCTTGGCTATGCTAATTTGCATACAGTCGCTCTGATTGGATGGTGGGCGTGGCTTAAGCGTCCCGAAGAAATGGTTAACTTTAATATTTCGCTTTTATTAGTTAGGATGTGTGTGTATATATGCACATACACACACACACATATACATCTAAACTAATAAAAGCGTAATATTAAAATTGACTGTTTCTTTGGGATGCCTAAGCCACACCCACCAGCCAATCAAAGCGGCTGTATGCAAATTAACCCAGCCAAGATGGAGGCTGGCAGGGCGGCTCTGCACTGAGAGCCTCTGTGGCTGGCACAGCTGTGCCGGATGTGTCAGTTCAGTTGGGGGGGGTCCGGCCTGGGGCCTTCTTGGGGCATCCAGGAATGCCCATCCCGGGTCCACTGCCTCGCTCTGCCCCCGGGAGCCTCTGTGGGGTGTCCAGGAGCAGCTGTCCTGGGTCTGCTGCCTGGCTCCACCCCCAGGGGCCTCCGCGGGGCATCCAGGAGTGCTTGTTTTAAGTCTGCTGCCTAGCTCCACCCCCAGGGGACTCCGTGGAGCATGTGGGAGCACAGGGGCCTCTGCGGGATGTGCAGGAGCACCTGTCCTGGGTGCACTGCATGGCTCCGCCCTGGGGGCCTCCTCAGGGGCATGTGGGAGCACCAGTCCAGGGTCTGCTGCCTTCGTCTGTCCCCCAGGGGCCTCCGCAGGGCGTGCGGGAGCATCTGCTGCACAGTGTGAAGCATCCGAAGCCAGTCCACTGCCCGGCTACACCCCGGAGTGTTCACTCAGCAGCAGGGCCCCACGGAGGGATCCTGCACCAGCGTCTGCCCCTGGCTCACCACCCAACTCTGCGCCAGGTGTGTCCCTTCAGCCTGAAAATGGCCCTCAGCCCCTCACCCAGGCTGGCCAGGCATGCCAGCAGGTGGACATCCCCCCCCACCTGCAAGAGGGCACAGGCCGGGCTGAGGGACCCCCCTTCCCGAGTGCACAAATTTTTGTGCACCGGGTCCCTCAGCTTGGCCTGTGCCCTCTCACAGTCTGGGACCCCTCTGGGGATGTCCACCTGCTGGTGTGCCTGACCAGCCTGCGTGAGGGGCTGATGGCTGTTTGCAGGCTGGCCAAGACCCCCAGTGGGAACCTGGACCCCATTTGGGTGTGGCCAGCCTGGGTGAGGGGCAGAGGGTTGTTTACAGGCTGCCTGCAGCCCCTTCAGGTTTTGGGTCCCTACTAGGGTACCTGGCCAGCCTGGGTGAGGGGCTGATGGCTGTTTGCAGACTGGCCAAGCCCCCAGTAACGTCTCTCACCCCATTGCGATGTGGCCAGCCTGGGTGAGGGGCTGATGGCTTTCAGGCTTTCAGGCTGCCCACAGCTCCCATTGACCTAATGTCCCAGCAAGGCTGGCTGGAAGCAGGTTTTTGGGGTTTATCTTCTATAATTGATGCACTGTTCCTTTAAGCTGGGGCCTAGTAACGAAACCTCCTCTCTGCTTCACCTCGCGCTTCTATAATGAGACAATGTTACCCTTAGTAGTCAGGCCAGGCCTGCTGCCTATGATTGTTACTTTATTGCAAATATGTTTTGCCTTGAGTCAGGATAAGCAGAGCCGCCCGCAAACAGTTTCAGTTTCACTCCTGCTGCAATGGAAGCTGCCATTTACTCAGGTCCATGAGTGGCGGCCTCCATGTTGGCTGGGTTAATTTGCATACAGTCACTCTGATTGGCTGGTGGGCATGGCTTACCCGTCCCGAAGACATGGTTAATTTTAATATTATGCTTTTATTAGTTTAGATTATATGTATATAATAAATTATATGTATATAATAGATTATCTACTCTAATAAAAGCATAATATTGAAATTAACCGTTCCTCCAGGATGCCTAAGCCATGCCCACTGGTTAAAGCCATGCCCACCAGACTATCAGAGTGGCTTTAAGCAAATTAATCCAGCCAAGATGGAGGCTGGTAGCCATAGATTGAGCAGCAGTGGTGGGTGAGGTGTGGGTGACGGCGGGCAGCAGCATGGGCGGGGCGGGTGGTGGCGGTGGCAGCAGTGGCAGGGTCCGAGGCACTTGGGGACCTGGCCTGTGGGGTGGGCTGGCCCCACACTCCAGCGGCTGCGAGCCCCCCATTGGCTGGTGCTGCTGCCTCTGGGGTCC
>PVJC01047034.1:0-13090 GCA_004026665.1 Murina feae
CTTCAGGTTCTTTAATTGTCAGACACCATAGGAACAATCTTGGCTGCAAAGGAGGCCAGCTGAATCCCCAGGGTTTACTGCTCTGTGCTTCATTTCTCTTCTGTTGCTAACTGTGAGACCATTTGGCAACAGTAGACTTCGAGACTTAAGATAATTAGTTCTTCCTCAGAATGGCATGGCTTTTAAGGAGGAAAGTATGCAGCATTTGTTTCAAAACCCAGATCTATCATTTCAACAACATGACCCATTTTAGCGGTTCTCTGATATTTTTGAAAATAGTTAACATGAATAATATTCTCAATAAAGCCATCTCCTTATGTTTTACTTCTGAATCATTTCTAAAACTGCCCCAAATGCATTTTGCCCTAATTGAAGAGAAACTAAAAAAAAAAAAAAAAAAAAAAAAAAAAAAAAAAAAAAAAAAAAAAAAAAAAAAACCTCAATGGGAAAAAATAACTTACTACCACTTAAGTATAAAATAAAAACTTAAAGTGAATGAAGAATGATTAACACTTTAATTATAGACTTTATATAGAGTAATTTCATTTTTATAGACACTAGTACACTTTGCACCTAGCACTTAGAATAAATTACTACATATTGAGCCTCTAGGTATTTTGCTAACATTTTAACTCAATGATACTAATGTAGGAAGCTATATTCAAATATTAATTCTAAGACAATGAGTAAAAAATTCATTATGATTGGGTGAAAGGTCATTTATAATTTCTATACATATTTGTGAATCAGATAATTACCTACATCCATTAGGTAAAACTATTTGTTAATATATGTAATATAATTTCTCAAGGAAATTTGTTTAAACATACCAGAACAATCAGGCCAGGTCTTACTAAATTTTCTATATTCTTCTTTTTTGTAAAGATAGTGAGACAAAAATCAAACCCATAGGGATTATAAAAAACAAAACAAAACAAAATGTAATACTATTACTTATAATAAATATATATTTTGTCTTCATCCACAGTTCCTGGCACAGAGAAGCTACCAGTAAAATCTTTCTAATTTCCTAAAATTCTTCTAATAACTATTAACATAGTGTCATCACAAGATTTTTTCAATTTTGTGAGAAATAATGTGCTACTTAATAGCCAATGGGATACTTCTCCTTTCTTTCTTTTTTTTAAAAAAAATATGTTTTATTGATTGTTTACAGAGAGGAAGGGAGAGGAACAGAGAGTTAGAAACATCGATGAGAGAGAAACATCAATCAGCTGCCTCCCGCACTCCTCCCAGTGGGGATGTGCCCACAACTGAGGCACATGCCCCTGACTGGAATCGAACCTGGGACGCTTCAGTACACAGGCTGATGCTCTATCCACAGAGCCAAAGGAGGTCAGGGCCTCCTTTCTTTCTTGATATAAAATGAGTAAACGAATTCCTTTGGTATGGAATTCAAAATCCTTGCAAGCTTGGTCCAGTTCACAGTCCAGATCTCATTTATAATTAACTAGAGGCCCTATGCATGAAATTCGTGCATGTGGGGGGTTCCCCCAGCACAGCCTACACCCTCTCCAATCTGGGACCCCTAGGGGGATGTCTGACTGCCAGTTTAGGCCTGATCCCTAGGCAGTCGGACACCCCTCTCACAGTCCTAGACCACTGGCTCCTAGCCACTCACCTGACTGCCTGCATGATTGCCCCTAACTGCCCCCCGCCGCCAGCCTGATCACCCCTAACTGCCTCTGCCTGTCAACCTGATCACCCTTCACTTCCCCCACACAAGCCTGTGGCCCCCAACTGCCCACGCCTGCTGATCTGATCACCCCTCATGGCCCTCCCTATTGGCCTGGTCAGCCCAAGCAGCCTGCTGTTTTGTCGTCCATCTGGTTGTTTCAGTCATGATGACCCCTGGCTTTTTATATATTGCTATTATATAAATATTATGATAATGTAAATATGATAATTTCTTCCATTATTATCATACTAGAGGCCCCATGCACTAAATTTGTGCATTGGGGGGTGTTCCTCAGCCCAGCCTGCACCCTCTCCAATCTGGGACTCCTCAGGGGATGTCTGACTGCTGGTTAGGTCTGGGGAACCTAAACTGGCAGTTAGACATCCCTTTCACAATCCAGGACTGCTGGCTCCCAACCGTTTGCCTTCCTTCCTGCCTGCCTAATTGCCCCTAACCACTTCTTCCTGCCAGCCTGATCACCCCAACTACTCCCCTGCCAGCCCAGTTGCCCCCAACTGTCCTCCCCTTCCAGCCCAGTCACCCCCAACTGTCCTCCCTTCTGGCCCGGTTGCCCCTAACTGCCTTCCTCTGCCAGCCTGGTCGCCCCTAACTGCCCTCCCTGTTGGTCTGGTCGCCCCCAGCTGCCCTCTCCTGCCAGCCTAGTCACCTCTCACTGACCTCCCCTGCCTGCCTGGTCTCCCCTAACTGCCCTCCCCTGCTGGCCTGGTCGCTCCTAACTGCCTTCCCCTGCAGGCCTGATCACCCCTTACTGCCCTTCCCTACTGCCCTGATTGCCTCTAACTGCCCTCTCCTACCAGCCATTTTGTGGCTGTGGGTGCTGCCATCTTTAAAGGCAGGAGAGTCAACTAGCATATTCCCTCCTTCTTGGCTGTGGGTGCCACTATCTTTGAGGGAAGGAGAGTCAATTAGCATATTCCCTGTCTTGGCCTTGAGTGCCTTCATCTTTGCGATGGCATGAGGGTCAATTAGCATATTACACTTTATTAGACAGGATTAATTATATAATAATGTATATTCCTGTGTCACATTGTAGTACATCTAAGTATACAATGTGCATTCACAGCTCTGTCTCTGTTCCCTACAATGAGAATGTCACTGAATTGCCATAGAAATATTTAAGGACAATAGAGCTCAAGTGTCACTACCTCCTGGAGTTCGTTTTTTGTTTGTTTGTTTGTTTGTTTGTTTTCAATTTTTTCCCTTTATTGATTAAGATATTACAAATGTGATCTTATCCCCCCTAATGTCCTCTCATCCCCCACTCCTGCCCTCACCCTCACCCCCTGTTGTCCACATCCATTGCTTATGCTTACATGCATGCATACAAGTCCTTTGGTTGATCTCTTCCCCTCACCCTCACCCTCCCCTACCTTCCCTTTCCTTACTCTTCCTTAATCCTTTGAACACTTATGAAAACAGTTACCATGTCCTACTCTCTATGTGAAATATCCATGTGCATCCCTCTCAATGACTATAGCCTTGGGTTTACCAAAGCACTATACTTTTTATTTTTTAACAGTGCGATAGAGAACAGGCAAACAAGCTTTAATAAATGTGTGTTCCTAGTTATATCTAACCATCTTGATTTGTCTTTACAATGAGGGATGAAATTCCAAAGAAAAATTTGAAAAACCAGGCTTATATCACTAGGATTCTTCTTCTACTGATAACACCATTATTTGGTATTCTTTCTGACATTAAATAGTGAATCTTTATTCAAAATTCTGCTGCGTTACACTGTCTTCACGTATTGACACTGTGAACTCTATAGGAGAGAGTTTACATGTAGGTCTATTATTGCTCTTTAAATGGACCTGTGCAGGAGCAGACCATGGCCAGTGCCCAAAAAACTTGGCTTTTCAAGTTTTCTGCACTGCTAAGGCTGCTTTGTGTGCCTGGGGCACTGAATTCACTACAGCAGCCTGATTTATGGTGAACATCCATTTTCCTTCTGGGAATCAGGAACTTCTATGATTGGGCTGATCACACAGGCAGAGAGGTGCTTGTACAACCAGTTCCCAACAGGGACCTTGGACTGAGAGTCTAGCAGGATTTTCTGGGCAGAAACACTGCATACATGTTCTATATTTAGCGGCTGGAGGCAGGAACACATTCTGTGTGGCATCCCCTGAGAGGGAGGACTTTCCATCCTTGATTCCTCTACCTCTGCCATTGTGGTTTTCCCCTTGCTGGTCCTGTTGGGCATCCTTTCACCATAGTAAACCATAGCTGTGAGGACAACTGCCTCTGAGTTCAGTGAGTTCTTACAGCAAATTATCAAACATTCTTGGGAATCGTGACAAAGGGAAGAACTAATTAGATACTGGCTTGTTAGCATCCTTCTTAGCATCCTTCTTCCAGTCACTAGGATATTCTCATTCATGAAAGATGAATAACCCAGTGTTGTACAAAAAAATTAATTGTTCCCTATTGCTCCTAATACTTCATTCTTCTATCAGCAATACCTACTTGTTCACAACTCGGGCATCGTTTGAGCATGGCTTTGCCTAGTTAAAAGATGAGAGAGTGAAAGAAAACATAATTAAAATGTGTCTTTCTAAAGATGAAGTTGTATTGTCAAAGATACTGAGCAGATAATACAGAAGAAAGAAAACATTATTGGGTTTTATAATCCAGTTACCATCCTGCTATTTCCCATGCATGAGACCTTAGGGAAATTTAACCTCATTGGAAACCAATTCTGAATATGTAACATGGGATAATAAGACTTCTCTGCCACTCCTATAGGGATGCTGAGAAGATGAAATGAGCTAAAGTGTGTTATATACAGCTAAACATTATTATATTTAATTAGGATGTATTCTCTTTATAATTCATATTTTGGGCTTAAGCCTGAAAAAGAATCAGGAAGATGTGGTTCCATTCCATTCTGACCTCGATATACAGAGCTAGAACTACACAGGCCTGTGCCTTCATTTTGAGGAAAGCAAGAAAGACTTAAGAGATTTAAAAAGGAGTTAAGATAAATAGCAGCTGCTCAAGGGTAAAAAACAAAACAAAACAAAACAAAATCTGAATAATTCTTTTTCTTAAATGCACCAGTAAGCCTTCTGAATGAAGCATTCCAAACTATGAGTTGTAGTGACATGTCCATATGGCTGGTGAGAACCCAGCAGAGTAGGTGTAGCATACTTACTATGTGTAGGTGTACTGAGTTATAGCATAATTTCTCTTGAATAACACCATAGCATTTTCCTATTCCTCTGCTTTGGCTAGAAACACAAAACTTTATGAGTTTCTGTTTCATTTGAATGTAACTATTCATGACACAGCTAGATAGCAGTTTTCATTAAAAAATAACACATTTTTCATAATATAAACATTTGCATTACTTGCTGTCTTATTATAGTCTAATAGAGCATTGAACTGGGCCTAAAGAAATCATTGGTTATTTCCGGGATTTTGCCTTGTAGTTTGCCTGACCCATTTACATAAATAGGGTGTATCCAAAAACAAACACAAAGTCCAACATGAGAGGTATGTAATAAAATACTGTGGTAAATCCTACCAAAGATTATAATTGTAGATTTTCTTTTCCTCTTCTTTAGTGAGAGATAACAAAAGAATCATCTCAGTGTCTTGATGAATCCAGTCTGCACTTGTATGAAAACTTGGAAAATAGCTAAACATAGGTTATTTATGTTTTGAGGACTAAAATGATAATAATAACCTGCTTGGCTTTTAGATATGGGTTAGCTCAAGAGAAGGAACAAAGTTCTTTGATGATGCACACTTATGTGTGATCCAAATCAGTACTCTAGGGACCTCCTGATGCCAGACAGATAGCTGTGTAGGTACTGATATAGTTCAGCACAAAGAGTTGCAATATTAGAGAACAAAGTCTGAGAACCCTGTGTCTGAAATGATCCCTGAAGTTGGGTAGCTCCTGAGGGATGGAATAAGCCTTTATAATGAGCAAAATCAGTGAGACAACACCACAGACCCCCCCAGGGCTGTATATACTTGGGCACCAATGATTGACACTGCACGACAGTAGGAATTAATGGAGGAGGTCTAGTGATTTTTCTGCCTGGGTTAAGAAATAAAATTTGATCCCTTTGGGGATGTAAATTCTGGGGTAGGCTGAACAAAAAATTATTAGACTTAATAAATGAATTTGGCAATGTAGCAGGATACAAAGTTAGCATGAAGCAATTTATGGCATTTTTATACACCTATAGTGAACTTACAGAAAGAGAGACTTAAAAAAATCCCATTTACCATCGCACTAAAAAAATTAAGATACCTAGGAAAAAACTTAACTAAGGAGGTAAAAGACCTGTACTCAGAAAACTACAGGACACTGGAAAAAGAGATAGAGGAAGACATAAACAGATGGAAGAACATACCATGTTCATGGGTGGGTAGAATCAACATCATTAAAATGTCCATACTTCCAAAGCAAGCTACAGATTCAATGCACTCCCCATTAAAATACCAAAAGAATATTTCACAGACCTAGAATGAACTTCCCAAAAATTCATCTGGAATACAAAAAGATCCCAAATACCTGCAGGAATCCTGAGAAAGAAGAACAAAGTAGGAGGGATCTCAATACCAGATATCAAGCTGTATTACAAAGCCACTGTTCTCGAAACTGCCTGGTACTGACACAAGTTCAGACATATGGATCAATGGAATAGAATAGAAAACCCAGAAATCGACCCAAACCAATATGCTCAATTAATATCTGACAAAAGAGGCAAGAACATACAATGGAGTCAAGACAGTTTCTTCAATAAATGGTTTTGGGAGAATTGGACAGATACATGCAAAAAAATGAAACTAGACCACCAACTTATACCATACACAAAAATAAACTAAAAATGGATAAAGGAATTACACATAAAACAGGAAACCATAAAAATATTAGAGGAATTTACAGGCAGCAAAATCTCAGACTTATGTCAAAGTAATCAATACCTTCATCAATACAGCTTCTAGGAAATGGAAACTAAAGAGAAAATAAACAAATGGGACTACATCAAAATAAAAGGCTTCTGCATAGCAAAAGAAACCATTAACAAAACAACAAGAAAGACCACTGCATAGGAGAACATATTTGACAATGTTATTATCAAGTAAGGGTTCAATCTCCAACATTTACAGGGAACTCATATAACTTAACAAAAGATAAACAACCCAGTCAAAAAATGGGCAATGGATCTAAATAGACACTTTTTGAAAGAGGACATACAGAAAGCCAGGAGACATATGAAAACATGCTCAAAGTCACTAGTCATCCAAGAGATGCAAATCAAAACAACAGTGAGGTATCATCTGACACCTGTCAGCATGGCTATCATCAACAAATCAACAAACGACAAGTGCTGGAGAGGATGCGGAGAAAAAGGAACCCTCGTGCACTGCTGGTGGGAATGCAGACTGGTGCAGCCACTGTGGAAAACAGTATGGACTTTCCTCAAAAAACTAAAAATGGATCTCCCATTTGACCCTGTGATCCCACTTCTAGGACTATATCCCAAGAAACCAGAAACACCAATCAGAAAGGATATATGCATCCCTATGTTTATAGCAGTACAATTTACCATAACGAAGATTTGAAAACAGCCTAAGTGCCCATCAGCAGATGAATTGATTAGAAAACTGTGATACATCTACACAATGGAATACTGTGCAGCTGTAAAAAAGAGGGGATTCTTACCATTTGCAACAGCATGGATGGAACTGGAGAGCATTATGCTAAACGAAATAAGCCAGTCAGAGAAAGATAAATGTCATACAATCTCACTCATTTGTGGAATATAATGAACAACATAAACTGATGAACAAAAACAGATCTAGAGACAGAGAAGTATCCATCAGACCATCAAACCTTAGAGGGTAGGTAGGAGAGGGTGGGGGTAAGGAGAAGAGATCAACTAAAGGACTTTTATGCATGCATATAAGCCTAATTAATGGACATAGACACCAGGGGAGTGAGGGCATGAGTGGGGGCAATGGGGAGATAAGGACCCACATGTGATACCTTAATCAATAAAGAAAAAAATGAATAAATAGAAGGCAAAATTTAACTCAGAGTTACTGACCTTCTGCTAACTATAGTTAATTTAAGAAAGAGATATGCGATCATTTTTTGTAACCTAGTTTTGCTAATGAGTAAATACGTGTTTTGAGTTTTGTTATATTGACAGTGAAAGACTAGAAAGAGAGAAAGTATATAAATGTGCTAAGATCCTATACAACAAGAGTAATAGCTTAAATATTTCCTGTACTGTATTTTTGGCCCGAAGAAGAACTGATGGCGCCCAGTCTCCACTCAATCCAAATAAAATACAAATACCACACAAAAGTAATCACAAAAACGTCCCTCATCTTGTATAAACTTAATAACAACTATTTATCAAATATATATTATATTCAAGGGAGTTAGCTGTGTTGTGCTGCAATTAAGAGACACAGACACTATGCTGTGGAACTTAAATTCTACCACAGATGAGAGACATTAAACAGTTAATTACACACACAAATATGTTTGCTTGCTCTTCTAATTACAACCATTGCTACGAGGGAGACATAATAAAAACATTATCAATGAATGGCATACCTCTGTCAACATAAATTAGATCGTAAGGGAGGATAAAACCAAATTTGGCCATAGGGTGAAATACAGCTTGTTACACCTTCTGGGAAATTTGAATTTAATTTTAACTTAGCCACAGAAAGAGATCATCTTTCTCCTTGCTGGACTTTTACTTAGAGAAACATGAGATCAGTATTTCCTCTAGCTATTTCTTTCCCAGCCTAATTATGACACACACACAAAAATGGATAAAAAGAAAAAAAAATAAAAGTGGATCCTTAGCTGTATCCAGGGGACTGAGTGAGCTTTGAAACTTGCCTCTGCCCTACAATACATTTCTTTACTATTTGCGTGAGTTTGAATTGGGCTTTTGTTGTCTGCAGTTGAAAGTATCTGCACTGATATAGCTTTGCACAAGTCATTTAACCTCATAATTTTTTTTTTCCGTTTACAAGATGAGTGCCAAGGATATGAAGCTTATTATAAATATCTAACGAGCTGATGTTTGTCACTACGTATTTGCAATCTATAAACCCAAATACATTTTAAAGTCAATATTATAAGCAAAAAATATAGTAATCACATTTATGTTCATTCTCACTAAAAATCATTCCTATACAAACTAAAATAGTAAAAATATTCCTGGATCCTGTTCTTCATATAGAAGTTTCCAAAAAAGAACCAATTTTATTTCTTAATGGCAACTAACAATATAACTGAACATTTTATGGAACTTTAGTATTTAAAATAATTTCGACATTTATTTTACAAAAGAAAGAGGAAGTCCTTAAGGGAGAATATGTGAAAATTATGAAATATGCTCCATAAATAAAGGTGAACAATTTCCCATTATAATGCATGAGCTGTGAACAGATATAACTATTTACGCCATCACCAACCCCATTTAAATTATGGAACTGGGAAACACATTGTGTATTGGGATAACACAGGGTCTAGCATTGAGGTTGAGTTCAAAAAAGCAGACTTGAGAGCAGAGAGCAACTAGCCAGTCTGAAGAGCCACAAGCACAGATGTGAAATGAGAGGCAGGAATAAATGAAGTAGAACAATTGGTTGTGGGAAAAGCTCAAGAGGTTAAGAACTTTTGCAATTACATTTTTAAAGAACTTGCTTTAGAGAACTTTCCAGTGTATGCATAAATTCTAATGTCATAGCTCTGAAAGCGAACACTTCTACTTTTAATGTACATTCTATTTATATTGCTCATTAAATTATCCCAATTTGGCCATGGGTGAAAAATAGAATTAGGTTTTGATAAATTAATAGCCAATTGCTTTTTTATTTATTAAGGTTTACTTATTAATTAATAAGTATTATTAATTACACTTATAAAAGGTTAACTTTATAAATACTATTAATTATTGATTAAAAATATGAATATTTCCCAATAAATACTTTTTGTTTATCTTTTACTTATCAATAGTTGATAATGCCCAATGCTCTCAACCACATTACAGGAAAGGATATTATTTTCAACATCATAATTCAGGGAAAGGGGAGTAAGATTATTGCTGTTCATATGGAAAATAATATAATCTACTCTAATAAAAAAGTAATATGCGAATTAACCACCACTCTGAGACATCTAAGCCATGCCCACTGGCCAAGCCATGCCCCCAGCCAATCAGAGCAGCTGTATGCAAATTAACCCAGCCAAGATGGAGGCCGGCAGCCATGGAGCTACAGCAAACAGGAGGCTTCCGTTGCAACTGCCGGCCTAGACCGACTGGGCCTCTGCTCACAGCAACAATGTTTCAATTATAGAAGCCACAGAGCTGAAGCAAACAGTAGGCTTTGTTACCTGCCTAGGCCTCCGCTCAAGGTAACAAAGCTTCAATTATAGAAGATAAGCCCAAGAAACCTGATTCCAGCCAGCCTCCCTGGGACCTTGGGTCAATGGGAGCTGTGGGCAGCCTGAAAACAGCCCTAGCCCCTCACCCAGGCCGGCCAGGTACCTCAATAGAGACCCAAACCCTGAAGGAACTGTGGGCATCCTGAAAATGGCCCTCAGCCCCTCACCCAGCCTGCCTAGGCACCCCAATAGAGACCTGAACCCTTAAGGTGGATGTAGGCAGCCTGAAAATGGCCCTCAGCCCCTCACCCAGGCTGGCCAGGTACCCCAGTAGAGACCCAAACCCTAAAGGGACAGTGGGCAGCCTGCAAATGGCCCTCAGCCCCTCACCCAGGCTGGCCAGGTACCGCAGTAGAGACCCAAACCCTAAAGGGACTGTGGGAAGCCTGAAAATGGTCCTCAGCCCCTCACCCAGGCTGTCCACACCTCCATGGGGTAAGGGTTCCCACTGGGGGGCTTGGCCAGCCTGCAAACAGCCATCAGCCTGTCACCCAGGCTGGCCAGATATGCCAGCAGGTGGACATCCCCTGAGGGATTCTAGACTGCGAGAGGGCACAGGCTGGGCTGAGGGACCCTCTTCCCCCTCCCTCCCGCCCCCCGAGTGCACAAATTTTTGTGTACGAGGCCCCTAGTTACTATTATAATGGTTCATGAAGAAGTTTAAACATATTAGGTAAAAGGATAAAAAAATAAGAGCTACCAAAATGTTAGTAAATCTTCCTGAATCAAATACTAACCTAAGCCTGGGGAAAAAAGGAGTTTCTTCAAAGATCACAACTAAAAGAATGATTGAATGACTGATTGCTCAGAAGCCTGAACCATGGCAAGAAAATTGATCCTAGAGAAAAAAGCAATTACTATTGTTGGCATTTTAGCACTGATAGGGTTCTGTATGAACCTGTCACTGCTTACAGGAATGAGGAGGTTTTTAGAGGTTTTGTAACACAAGCTTTTATTTTTCCAAGCCCTGATTAGCCAAAAGCATATAAGCATTTAATCTAATAAGAGAGTAATATGCTAATTACATCACTCCCCTATATCCCAAACCACACCCACCAGCCAATCAGAGAAACTATATGCAAATTAACCCAACCAAAATGGTGGCCCTCAGTCACAGAGCTAGAGCAAACAGGAGGCTTTGTTGCCCTGGTGATGGAGGAAGCTGCCTGCCTAGGCCAGCTGTGGCCTTCACTCAAGGCAACAAGGTTTCAATTATAGAAGATAAATAAACCCCAGATACCTGCTTTCAGCCAGCCTCACTGGGAGCTTGGGTGGCTGGGGGCTGTGGCCAGCCTGCAAACAGCCATCAGCCCCTCACCCATGATGGCCCCAACCTAATGGAGTGCGGGTCCTTGCTGGGGGGCTTGGCCAGCCTGAAAATGACCTTCAGCCCCTCATCCAGGCTGCCAGGCACCCCAGAAGGACCTCCCTCCCTAAAGGAGATATCCACTAGCCTGAAAATGGCCCTCAGCCCCTTACCAAGGCTGGCCAGGCACCCCATCATGGACCCCCACACTGAGGGGGCTGTTGCCAGCCTGCAAACAGCCATCAGCCCCAGCCCCAGCCCCTCACCTGGCCAAGAACCCCAGCAGGACTCCCATCCCTGAAGGGGATGTGGCCAGTCTGAAAATGGCCCTCAGCTCCTCACCCAGCCTGGCCAGGTACCCCAGCATGGACCCCCTCCCTCAATGTGCTGCAAAAAGCCTGCAAACAGCCATCAGCCACTCACCCAGGCATGCCAGGAACCCCAGTGAGGACCTCCACCATGATCTGGGACACCTTTCAGGGCAAACCAGCCAGACCCCATCCATGCACCAGGCCTCTATTCTATATAATAATAGGGTAATATGCAAATTGACCCTAACAGCAGAACGCCTGGGAATGACTGGTCACTATGACACACACAGACCACCAGGGGGCAGACACTCAATGCAGGAGCTGCCTCTGGTGGTTAGTGCACTCCCACAGGGGGAGCTCTGCTCAGCCACAAGCCAAGTTGATGGCTGCCAATACAGCAGTCGTGGTTGGAGCCTCTCCTGCCTCCTCAGCAGTGCTAAGGATGTCTGACTGCAGCTTAGGCCTGCTCCCTGCTGGCAAGTGGACATCCCCCAAGGGCTCCAGGACTGCCAGAGGGATGTCTGACTGCCGGCATAGGCCCAATAGCTCAGGGAGCAGGCCTAAGCCAGCAGGTAGACATCCCCCAAGGGTTCCCAGACTGCAAGAGGACACAGGCCGGGCTGAAGGACCCCCTCCCCCCCCCCGCCCCGTGCACAAATTTTTGTGCACTGGGCCTCTAGTGTTTTAATATAGGACTTATCAGAGCTTATATAAATGTCTTAAAGAAAAAAAAAATTGCCAAATATAGATTCATGGTAGGTTGGATTAGTTTTTCTAAAAAGTGAAAAGTAGCCTCCTAAAATGAAACAATGACTGATGGGCCTCTAGAAAAATTTTGAATTCTTATCTGTTTATTTCATTATAACTTCTAGTTTATTTTTCTCTCTTGCTAATAAAAGTTCTGTTATGTTGTTTTCATTTTAATAACAAAGAACATGAATCTTATTAATCATATTTTGTACTCAAACCTTTTTATTCAAACTACTGAGTTATTATCAAATTATTGCCATATTAGAAAGAGATTCAGTATTCAAAGTTATGATTGCTACTTTGGAAATACATACATATATATATATATATATATATATATATATATATATATATATATATATATATTGTTAAATAAATGAACACAAATCAAATCATTTAATAAACACATACACAGACTCTAACATAAATGTCTTGGTTGAAAAAAATAACTTTTTTTCATTACATACAAGCAAATTCAAGAACTGGTGAGATTTAGGGAATTTCTATGAATAATATATAGAGAAAATAAACCATACTAGGATGTGACAAAAAATACAAATGTTCCC
>PVJC01047035.1:0-13050 GCA_004026665.1 Murina feae
CAAGCACACCGCCGTGCACAGTGCCCGATGTTTAACATACTTACGGTTGAATGTTTCTGATTGTTGTGACTCCTGATTTCTTAGTCATTGTAAGAACTGTTTTAAAACAAAATTGTACGGTAATGATATTGTATGTGCAATGAGCAGCTTCTGACTTCTTTCGGCATTTCAGACAGCTAAACACAAATGAGACTCCATTCCCAAAGCACAGGTGTGCAAGTTATCGTCACAGGTAGAAAATACAGGATTTCAGAGTTTGAATAAGATGAGTTCGGATTAAGACCTATTTAAATCATTGTCAGCCACATGTCACATTGTCTCAGAAAGGGTACACATAAGGAAAAAAAGAAAGACAAAGATTCTCCAAACCCTGGGTCAGCCAAAAGTGTAGCTTAAAATGTGACAGGCTCATTTTGTTTGTTATGAGTTAGAATTATTCATTATTCAAATCCAGGGGGAAATGCACAAATATTGAGTTTTTATATTTGGCCTGCTTAATGTCACCAATTCTGTATAATGTGACAGCATTGCGTATGTACATTGGAAAAATGTATGTGCTATTCCTTTCATTCTCATAAAACCCTATTTCATCATAAAGTGAAGGCAAATTGAGTGGCTTGTCCCTATGTGCTGTTATTTGAACCTCTGCAAACATGGGCACATAATATATGGCTACTTACTAATAAGATTATTTAGTCTGCAGATCATAAGGGTGCTCTGAAATCTATTTCAAAAGAATGACTGCAGGATTTCCAGGACCAGCAATATGGCCAAATAAGTCTGAGAGCTCTCCCAATGCAATCGCTTAGAAACAGTGGGCAAAAGGTAACCAAAAAGCCTTTTGAGTGCTTCACTGAGCTTTCAGGAATTAGAAGGTAATCTCTAGAAGCCAAAAATAAAAAAGACACGTCTGGCTGGTATTGCTCAATGGTTGGGTTTTGACTCATGAACAAGGAAATCACCAAATCGATTGCTGATCAGGGCACATGCCCAGGTTGAGGGCCCGATCACCAGTGGGAGGTGTGCAGGAGGCAGTTGATAAATGTTTCTCTCCCATTGGTGTTTTTATATATATCTCTCTCTCCCTTCCTCTCTTAAAATCATTAAAAACTTATTTAAAGCCCTAGTCAGTTTGGCTCAGTGGATAGAACATTGGCCTTCAGACTGAAGGGTCCCCAGTTCAATTCTGGTCAAGGTCACATGCTCACGTTGCAGGCTTGATCCCCAGTAGGGCGCGTGCAGGAGGCAGCCCATCAATGATTCTCTCTCATCATTGATGTTACTGTTTCTCTCTCTCTCTCTCTCTCTCTCTCTCTCTCTCTCTCTCTCTCTCTCTCTCTCTCTCTCTCTCTCTCTCCCTCTCTCTCTTCCTCTATGAAATCAATAAAAATATATTTTTAAAAACTTATCTAAAAAAATTAAAAGACTCAAAATAGAAATGAAAGCACATGGGTGTACTCTATCTTGTTCACTTAGATTTTAGTATCTACATGATTTTTTTAAAAGGTGGAGAATGTAGCTCCTAAAAATTCGCTCCTTGGAGAGTATACAAGGGGGAAAATATACCAATAGACATATGGAAGGAGCAAGAAAGACCAGGGCAGATTGGGTCAAACAAACAAACAAAAGTCTTCTTGAAAATACAAATCTAAATATACTTTCATTATGGTCAGATATTACCACATGGCCCAGAATTAATACAAAGCTTGATCATGAACTACTGGTAATCCTGGGGCACCTAGACTTCCAAAACTCAGACCAGGGGATTCTCATGGAAAGAATAAATCCCACCTAAAAGATGTGGTCACAATGAAAAATTACCAAACACAAGGGAAATCAATCCAATATGTGCAAGACTAAGCTGTATTAAAACTGCAAGGACTTCAGATTATAGAACAATATTCAGAAAGCAAACAAAAATAAGTAAAATAATTAGAGGCATAAAATCTAATTGTCAAGCTACTTAGGCTAAAAATAAGGCATTGGAAATAAGCCAATTAGAACTTAAACAAATGAAAACATATAATCATAGAAGTTAAAACTCAATAGATAACAGATCAGAAATAGCTGAGAGAATTTGTGAACTGAAATATGGATCTGAGGAAATTGCATAGGGTAAAAGACAATATCATAAAAAAACAATGAAGAGTCATAATAGATAAAGAATTGCAAGACTTGGTTAAGTTCCAAAAGAAAAGAATAAAGAGAGGAAATATTTAAGGAGATAACAGCTGAAATTTTATTTTGAGAAAAGATAAAAGACATAAATCTTTACACTGAGGATGTATGTCTAGTAACTCTAGAGCAAAGAAAATAAAATTAAATACACACCTAGATACATTATTGTGTGGTTTCTATGCCAGTCAGCGTCAAAAGCTCTGCCTCTTAGGTAGCCATTGGCTCCCCACAGTTCACTCAGATTTGGTTCTGATTAGTCAGTTTCTATGCTAGTCAGCATCAAAAGCTCCACTTCCTAGGCAGCCATTTTGTGATGGTATGATGGAGTGAGGGTTAATTTGCATATTGCCTCTTTATTATATAAGATATCTATATCTATACCTATCTATCTCTATCTCTATCTATATCTATATCTATATCTAAGGAGGGAGGGAGAGAGAGAGAGAGAGAGAGAGAGAGGCTAATATGCAGAGTGTCCCCACGGGATTTCAACCTGGAGAACGAGTTTGATTGCTCACTATGACATGTGCTGACCACCAGGGAGCAGTGTAGAATGAAGGAAGGCTCTGGCTGCCCTGATTGCCAGCTAGGCTTAGAGGCCCTACTTGTGCAAAACTTTCATGCACCAGGCCTCTAGTTTTTCAATAATGAGAGAAAGCTAAACCATTTGCTTCCAAAAAAAGGGTAAAAAAATTTACTGTTTACAAATGTTCACTGGAAGAAGTGCTAACAGATATATTTAATGAAAAAATAAACTGAGCCCATATGGAAACAATGAGATGTGAGAAACAATGGTGAACATATAAATTAGCAAGCAAGCATTTACTGTATAAAAATAATAATTAAATGTGGTATATAATAAAGACAAAGTATAAATTAAAATATTGTGCAACAATTACCCACATATTGAAAGATACTGGAGGGTGGGTGATTGCAAATAAATTAACCTCTATTATTATCTTGAAAAAGTTGAGATAACAAATAATTTTAGTTTAAATCTTTCTTATTCAAATTGTAGGGATAATCACTGAAAACACAAACAAAACATTTATTTTCAAAACCAGTAGAAGAGGGAAAGTTAGCATAAACAACATCTCCTATGTTTAGAAATTTGGAAAAGCACTCCTAAATTATTCATGAGTCATAGAAGATATGAAATTAAAATTAGAACAAATGTTAAAATGAATGACAATGAGACATATGCAAAGCAGTAGACGGAAATTATAATCTTAACACAAAAGGGAAAATAATAAAATAATCATCCAGTTGGAAAAAATATACAATAGAATATACTCAAGAAAATTAGAAGAAAAGAAAATATTAAAATAAGGCCAAATATTATAAAGAAAAATGAAAAATTTAGAACTAATTAGAGCTACACTGTCCATTAAGTAGCCACTAGCTTCATGTGTCTAATGTGGCTAATGCAACTACAGAAGAGAATTTTTAATTTAATTTTAATTAAATTAACTATGAAATTTAAAACGGAAGCAATACAAAATTCATTTTATTAAATACTATTATTTAGGTAAAATTTCACTGTTTTAGCAGACTATATTTTACTTTAACCATTGAAAATTAATCATTCAATTTGAGATCTGTATGAATTACATACCAAATTTGGTGACATAATATAAAAAGAATAAAATATTTTAGTAATTTATGTATTTATTTATGTTAGAATGATAATTCTTGTATCCAATCTAACAAAATATTAATATGCAAATTAACCATCACTCTGAGACACTTAAGCCATGCCCACCATACAAGCCACACCCACCAGCCAATCAGAGCAACTGTATGCAAAATAACCCATCCAAGATGGAGGCCGGCAGCCACAGAGCTAGAGCAAACAGAAGCCTTCTGTTTGGAGGAAACTGCCTGCTTCAGCCGCTGAGCCTCTGCTAAAGGCAACATAGTTTTAATTATAGAAGTCATGGAGCTGAAACAAACAGGAGGCTTCCTTGCCTGCCTAGGCCTCTGCTCAAAGCAACAAAGTTTCAATTATAGAAGATAAATAAACCCCAGAAACCTGATTCCAACCAGTCTCGCTGGGATGTTGGATCAATGGGAGTTGTGGGCAGCCTAAAAATGGCCCTCAGACTCTCACCCAGGCTGCCCAGGCACCCCAGTAGGGACCTGAACCCTGAAGGGGGTGTAGACAGCCTGAAAATGGCCCTCAGCCCCTCACCCAGACTGGCCACACCCCCATGGGGTGAGGTTCCTCACTGGGGGGCTTGGCCAGCCTGCAAACAATCATCAGCCCCTCACCCAGGCTGGCTAGGCAACCCAGCAGGTGGATATCCCCTGAGGGGTCCCAGACTGCAAGAAGGCACAGGCCAGGCTGAGGGACTCCCCTATCCCCCGAGTGCACAAATTTTTGTGCACTGGGCCCCTAATATATTATATTAAAGAAAATATATTATTAAACTTAATTATATCTTTTTCCCCCCTGTGTTTAAATGTAGCTACCAGAAAATTTTAAATTATTTATATGGTTCACATTTCATATCTATTGAACTGTGCTGACTTACAGAGTTTAGCAATGCTATTGAGAATAATATTAAAATACAAAATATAATAGTGTTTTTATGCAACAAGACACAATTACAAATAAAATCTAATTGTGATACAATTTGCAATTGCCACAAGATTATAAAGAACTAAGAGAAAAATTACTGAAAGACATGAATTATACCTAGATAAAAAGAGAAATGTTCTAACTTAATTGATTAGAAGTTTAAATATCTTAAAGATGATAATTCTGTTCAAATAAACATAGATTCAGTGCAATTTAGTACACTTCTATACACTACATATAGACATTTGGAAGAGGAAATTAAAAAGCTGTGCCATTTAGACTTTTATATAAGACTAGCAAAATATGTGCAGGATCTGTATGCTAAAAACTATGAAATACTAATGAAATAAATTAAATAAAATCTATTAAAATGAAGAGATATGTCATATTCATGTATTGAAAGACTCAGTATTATTAGTATGAAATTTTTCCTCAAATTGATCTATAAATTCAACATAATCCCAATCAAAATTCTATTAGAAATTTTAGAGATAGCAATAAGTGAACTTAAAATCTAGATGGGAACACAAGGAAATTAGAATAGTTGAAACAATTATGACAAAGAAAAAGTTGGAGAGCTCACACTATATAATTTCACAACCCACTATATAGCTATAGGTATCAAACAATATATATCAAAGCAGACCCACACAAATATGGCCAATTGATCTTGACAAAGGTACAAAGATAATAAATGGGAGTCAGTCTTTTCAGCAAGTGTTTCAAAATAATTAATCATCTATTCTATCTAATAAAAGAGCAATATGTAAATTAGGCACCACTCTGTAACAAAGATGGCCACCCTCACGGCCACAAGATGGTGGTATCATAGCCACATCCTATGTAATAAAATGGTAATATGCAAATTAGGCATCGCTCCATCACAAAGATGGCTGTCCCCATGGCCACAAGATGGCGGCGCCCATAGCCACATCTATCTAAAAAAAAGGGTTATATGCAAATTAGGCATCACTCCATTACCAAGATGGCTTCCCCCATGGCCACAAGATAGCAGCATCCAGTCCAGCTCAGCCTCATCAGTGAAGTGGTCAGGCCTGTTAGCCAGGCAGGTGGCAGGGGAGGTGGGGGACCTGAGGGGCAAAACAGGTGATCCAAGGGGGCTGGGGGTCCCCTACTCAGGCCAGAGGCCTTCACCCAAGGCCTCAGGCATGGACAAGGGTGGAGCCAGTGATTGGAAGGGCAAGAGCAGAGCCAGTGATCAGAGGGGTATGGGGGTACCCTACCCAGACATAAGGCCTGGGTCAAAGGCCTCAGGCCTGGACAGGGGCAAGGCTGGAAATCACAGGGGCCTGGACTATGCAGAGCCAATGATCGGGGGGCAGGAGCAGAGCCTGCGATCACTGGGGTCTGGGCACCAGTGGAGCTGGTAATGCAAGGAACTGGGGGTCCCCTGCTCAGGATTGCAGCCTTGGCCACAGACTGTAATGGGACAGGGGTGGAGCCTGCAATCTTAGCGCTTGGGCAGGGGCAGAGCTGGCAATCTCAGAGAGTGGACAGGGGCAGAGCTGGTTATTGAAGGAGCAGGGGCAGAGCCTGCAATCTCAGGGGTCTGGGCACAGGAGGAGCTGGTGATGGGAGGGGTCTGGGGGTCCTCTGCCCAGGCCTGTAGCCTTGGCCATAGGCTATACTGGGGCAAGGGTGGAGCCTGCAATCAGAGGGACCTGGGGGTCCCCTGCCCAGGCCTGCAGTCTTGGCCAGAGGCTGCCAGTGGGGCAAGGGCAGAGCCGGCAATGGCAGGAGCCAGGATCAGAGCCAGTGATCACATGGTTCTGGACTCTGTAAAGCCAGAAATTGGAGAGGCTTGGGGGTCTTTGCCCCAGGCCTACAGCCTCAGGCAGTGACTGCAGCCCTGGGCAGGGTCAGAACCAGTGATTTCAGGGTTCTGGGGTACCATGCCCAGGCCTGCATTCTCAGCCAGAGGTTACAGGCCTGGGCAGGGGTGGAGCTAGGATTGGAGGAGCAGAGGCAGAGCCTATGATCAGAGTGAAGTACAAAGGAAACACCTGTTCTTACCACTCATGGGCGAAGCTCCCTGTATGCCACTGGTAATATCTTAGTAACTTGGGTAATAAGAACCCAAAAAGGTGATCTAGGGTTTTTCCACCACACTCCTGGAGGAAAATAAATGAAGGTCCACTGCTGGAGGGCTAAGAAATGTCATATCCTGCCCTAGCCAGTTTGGCTCAGTGCATAATGCCTCAGCCTGCTGACTGCAGGGTCTGGGTTCAATTCTGACCAAGGACATGTAGCTAGGTTGCAGGCTCCTCCCTGGCCACAGCCCAGGTCAGGGCTCAGGCAACCAATCAAAGTGTTCCTCTCACTTTGATGTTTCTCTCTGTTTTTCCATTCTCTTCCACATTCTCTAAAAATCAATGGAAACGTATCCTCAGGTGAGAATAAAAAAGAAAGAAAGAAAGAAATGTCATAACCTATGAAAGACACATCTTGAAAATGCCTAAAGAAAGTTGTCACTTTTTTATGGTAAAGGGACTGGAGTCCATGTTCATGAAAACACCTTGGTGGCTGTGGTGACTGGAAGTGGCTATAGCAGCGGGGTGATGGGGCTGGTTGCTTCCCCTGAGGGAGGCCAGACTGCGGCTTAGGCTCACTCCCCAAGGGGAGCAGGGGGTGGGCCTAAGCTGTCAGTAAGACACCCCCTGAGGGCTCCCAATATGTGAGAGGGGAAAGGCTGGGCTGAGGAACCACCTCCCCCCCCCCATGTATGAATTTTGTGCTTTGAGCCCCTAATATATATATATATATATATATATATATATATATATATATATATATATGCCTAAGTGTCCATCCAGCTGTCTGACTGGTAGTTATGATGCTAACTGACCACCACGGGGCAGATGCTGAATGCAGGAGCTGCCATGACACACACTGGCCAGCACCACAAACCTGGCACTAACAAACCAACACCCAGCTTCCCCCAAGTGGGACACAGGCCCTGCCACCATCCTGGAGCGATACCCCACCAAATTGCAGCCAATGCTGCTAAGACCCCATGGCAAAAAAAGCAGCCCACAGCCCAGCCCAGAAATGGTTGCTGTAGATGCTGGGTAATGATGTTACATAGAAACTCCAGGCTTCCTCTCCCTAGAAACTAGCCTCCTTGTATTTCTTCAGCACAGGAACACGACTTGCTTTATAGTCAGGTGCAAACATTTTGAACTTCAACCAAATGTCTATGAAGCATTTTCCCATTCCTCATCTCTTTTGATCCTCACAGAAGTCCTGGAGTAGGTAGAAAGGAGACTTGGTAGAATCCTATTTTCTTTTCATTAACTGGAAAACAGAGACTTAGAAAGTTTAGAAATGACCTGACTGAAAAGAAATAAGAAATGATCGACCTTGAAAATGACTTCAGGTTTTCTCACTGCACAGAATATAGTCAAACACTGCTACAGTTAAATATTTCACCCTTTGTTCTCCCTGTGTGATCTACAATAATAATCTGCTTCATGTTGATATTTACTACTGTGTTCCTGACAATTACCTGAAAGAGAAATTGGGGTGCTTCCCTGGGCTGGAAAAAGTTTAGCTAAATCAGAAAGCAGGCCTAATTAAGCAACTTTATTTTATATCTATAAAAGGCTAAGTTGACTCATGCATGCACAATACATATAAAACTCTCACTGGAGCCAACCACATGTGTGTGTTTCAATCTGTCATTGTTGATCATGAAGTTGGTTGGCACTTCTATTATAGAGAAAGGGTGAATAGTGATATTAAAGTATTTCTTCTAATTAATTTCCTTTTAATGTGCACAAATTCATGCACCAGGACACTAGTAATTAAATATTTTTTGTCTATGGAAGATATTTTTAGGAGAATATAAAAGCAAACCAACTGAGAGAAAGTATTTGTAAATCACATATCTGACAAAATACTTGTATTCACAATATGTTATGAGCTCTCAAAACTCAATAATAATAAAAAAAAAACAATAAAAGAATGGCCAAATTTTTGGACACATCATCCAAAAATATATACAGATGGCAAATGAACATATGAAACACAATGAGATACCACTACATGTCTATGAGAATGGCTAATATTAAAAATCCATAAATCGATAACTGATCATACCAAATGCTGATGAGGATTTTGAGCAACTGAAACTCTCATACATTGCTGGTAAGAATGAAAAATTATACAGACACCATAAAAAGCTGATTGATAGTCTCTTGAAAAGTTAAACATACACATTTATACAGCTTAGCAATTTACTTCTATTTATTTACTCAATTAGAAACAGGCTATTAAATATACGGTATATGAGCTTAGTGTATGACAGAGATGGCATTACATATTACTTGGGAAATGATGAACTATTTAATACAATGGTGATGGAAATTAGCTATGCATGGTAAGAGATACAACTAGATCTTTATCACACATATACACACACATCCACACACAAAAATAAGTTAAGATCTCAACATGAATTATTAACTTTGCAATTAGTAGACCTAATATAAAAAGGAATAGATCAACATGATATTAGGGTGAAAGAGAATTTCTAAACACAAAACTACTGGAGATAAAAGATTCTAAATTTGAGAACATTACAATAAAAAATTCAATGTGACTAAAACTCTTTAAACAAAAAGAAAAAAAATACCACAGATTGGGAGATTTTATAGCACATATAACTGACAAATTAGTACTATCCAGAACATAGAAATAATTTCTTTTTAAAAAATCAAGGAACAAAAACTTTAGTCAAAAAATGAACAAATGATATAAATAAAATGTTATAAAAATCTGAATAGCTGTTAATGTATGAAGTATATTTGTATTTATAGTTAGTTCTTCAGGAGAAAAAATGATTAAAAACCATGGTTCATTAATACAATGGAATGCTATATAGAAATTTAAATATTCTTTACAAATAAATCTAAAACATAGTGTTGAGAGAAAAAAAGCAACTTGTAAAAGAACACCTTTAAAGGAACACCAAAAGTGTGCGTTTTTAAATCACAGCATAAATACATGGTGTCCACGCATACATCCAAAAGTATTAAAAGCATTCAAAATACGGGGAGACACTGACAATGTTGAGTGCTGGTGAGGATGTGGAGCCACAGGAACATCCGAAATATAAAATAGTCCAACCACTTGAGAAGACAGCTTAGCCATTTCTGACAAAACTAAGCACATTCTTACCATAGGATCCAGAAATCACTCTCCTTGGTATTTACCCAAAGGAGTTAAAAACTTACATCCACATGAAAACCTGCTCACAGATGTTTATAGTTGCTTTATTCATAGCTGCCAAAACTTGGAAGTAAGCAAGATGTCTTTCAGTAGGTGAATGGATAAGTAAACTTTGTACATCCCCACAATGAAAGATTATTCAGCATTAAAAAGAAATGAGCCATGAAAAGACATGGAAGAACCTCAAATGCATATTACAATCCGAAGAGGTTACATGCTATATGATTCCAACTATATGATATTCTGGGAAAGACAAAACTACAAAGATAAAAAGATCAGTAGTTTCCAGGGTGAGAGGGGTGAGACACAGGGAGACAAAGCACAGGAGATTTTTAGGGCAGTAAAAATACTTCATATGATATTTTAATGATGGATCTATATCTTTTATACATTTATCCAAACCCATAGAATGTACAATGCCAAGAGTGAACCCTAAGGTAAACTGGATACTTTGGCTGATTATGATGTGTCAGTACAGATTCATCTTTGTTTAAAGGAAAAAAATACCATTCTGGTGAGTGATATGGATAATGGGGAAGCTATGCATATGTGGGGCAGTGAGGATGTGGAAAATCACTGTACTTTCGTCTCAATTCTGCTGTAAACCTAAAGCTGCTCTTTAAAAATGCTTGGAAATTGTTCATACCAGTCTCTCAAGAGTAGCTTCCTCTGAGGAAGGAGAGAGATTAAATTATGGTGAGAATTTGAGTCTTCGTTGAGTTCTCCTTGTATAAGCAGTGAGTGGGGAGAAAGAGAAAGGAAGAGAGGGACGGAGGGCGAAGGGAAGAACTAAATATGGCAAATATTAGCAACTACTTAAACTTGGTGTGTGTGTATTTTGTGTTTGAATTTTTTCATACTTTTTAAACAATTTCTTTACAGAAACATGGCATTTCATAAACGTTTTAAACAATGTCAAAAATTATTGGAACAAGCATTTGTATTTCCAAATCTCTCCATTAACAGGCAACATTCATTTACTTAATGTGCTTCTGAAAAATGAATTCTACTGGTATGTCATATATACCTCTTGTTTAAAGGCTGGTGAAAGGGGGCATAGATAATACTTTCAACAATAAAGATACATTTTTTTTTTCAAAAGGATTGAAGTAAAACACCAAGTTTTGAGCATGTGGTTAAGAATTTCCCATGAAGGGAAGGGGTTATAGATTGACAAATTATATCAATTAAGATCCCTCTTTTTGATGTTTTTACACATATTGATTCTTGTGTATTGTGCTTTTTTTTTTTTTCAGTAAGTATCAGATCAATATTCCAAGAACATGTCTTTATTTTGCCTGAAGAGGCAGAGCCTTAGGGGGAAAAATAGGTCAGAACCCTTGCCAGAGTGGCCCAGTTGGTTGGGCGTCGTCTGGGGCACTCTAAGGTTTGATTCCTGGTCAGGGCACAAGCCCGAGTTGCAGACTCCATCCCCACAAGGGGGAAGACAGGAGGAGCCGATCCATGTTTCCCTGCCTCGTCATGTTTCTCTCTCTCTCCCTCTCCCTTCCTCTCTCTATAAAAATTTGTTTTAAAATATTTCAAAAAAAATAGGTTAGAATTGGAAACTTAGAAAGAAGTCAAGGTTCCAACTGTGTGCCCCCATGTCATTGCCCTCACTGACACCCACAATTTGTCAATGCTGCACCCAGGAAATGGCATTCAGAAGGTCCTCATGTTGCCTCCACTCCCAGCAACATACCAGGGGTTATTTAACTTCCTTCAATTCCTTAAGCTTCTTTTTACAGAAAAAAAAAAATTTCCTTTTCCCTTGCCAGTTATATCACCTTTCCCCCGTGTGCCTTCATGAAGTTCTTGCTATGAAAGCGTAGTCTTCCTAGACAACTGTTATTCGAAATGAGAGGCTGCATGGGTCTTGACAGCCTCCATCTTACACTATTTAATTTTCACTCTGGAGTTCGCAAAACGGCCGTTTCTATAATGCATTCCATGTTTCCGGATAGAGAAGATTGCCGGCACAGTAAATATCCATCTAAGCCTTCTTTCTCATCAACAAAACATGTCGTTTGTAGTATCCACACATCGACAGAACTTCCTGAACCCTGCCACTATTGCTTTTCCATAATTATGTTTTATAATCCTCCTTTACACACGAGAGCTCAATTCACTTCCTCCTACAATGCATTAGCATCCTCTTCAAATCCATTAGTAGTATCACAAGCGCCACAGCATCATTCCCTCCTCAAAATATTTTATTATTAAGTTATTGTACTGTGAGCTGGGAGTCTATGAATATTTAAGCAAGGCATTGCATGTTTATGTATACACTGCCAAGATAAAAAAAAAAAAAAAGCCTTATTTGCCTTAATATTTTGGCAGAGGTTTAAAAGATGCTACATTTTTTAAGAGATGTTTACTCCAGTCTAAAATGATTGATATAAGTAGTAAATAATCTGTCTTTTAAAAATCCTTGATGATTTAAACCTTGCTTGTTCTCCAGTCTGCAAATAAAGTGTCAATGCTAGTTAGCAGCAGCATAGGAACAGGGGAGCTGACTCTAGTGCCCCGAGAACCCTGGAAATTTCCTCAGCACAGCTAATGCATTCCAGAGTGGCTGGCTCTATGTTCACTCTTTAGCAATTGGAACTGATTATCCCTACAGCTCAGTGGCGGCGATGATGACATTCCCATCATTGTTTTCATTTTCTAAGTTGTATCAGCCTCTTGAATTAGTTGAGTATATGTACAGATAGCAGTAACCCATTAATCTCATCCAAAATTAAATTGATGATATGATTTGGGACATAATATATTTGAAATTCAGTGACAAAAGATGTCTGAAATGTCCATCAACAGATGAATGGATAAACAAATATGTCCATACTAGGGGCCCGGTGCACAAAAATTTGTGCACTCGGGGTGGAGGGAGTCCCTCAGCCCGGCCTGTGCCCTCTCACAGTCTGGGACCCCTCAGTGGATGTCCTATGATGGCCCCAGTCTGCCAGGCGCCTTCTGTGTGTGTGTGTGTGTGTGTGTGTGTGTGTGTGTGTGTGTGTGTCATCACTGGGGACCTGCCCCCA
>PVJC01047036.1:0-13073 GCA_004026665.1 Murina feae
TGCTATTCTTTCTTATGCTATTCATTTGTCATTATGTTTTAATTGACTTCACTTTGCATGTTTTCTCATTTGGATTATCAGACTTGGGACATATTTTGAAATTTTAACATCTTCACCTTGAGTGAAGTGTTCCTTTGTTCAACTTCAATGGAGTTCACCTTTGGTGAGGTGAGGTTGTAAATTTGGGTTGGCTATAGCTTTACTATTGTACCTTTTTTACAGATAAAAAGCACATTAATTTGTACTTTTATGCTACAGAATTAATGACACAATATGCAAAATGCAGTAATATAGAAATTCCTTAGTATAATTGTGATACTAGACGCCTTTTATAATACTTCTGGCCAAAAATTTGTGTGGAATTTAAAATTTTATCTCTCCTACTCAAATTCTAGGATATGTGAAAGAATAGTGAAATAAAACGAGGACTTAAATACTCCTAACTACTTCAATAAGTTAATTACAAAATGAATTATTGAGTTAATGCAAACTTTACTTGCATGCAGAATAATTTCCATTTAGTATTGCTAATGATTCAAACACTTGAAAAGGGCAGATTTTAATGTTAGCAATTTTATTAATGTATCCTATTTTTCAGACATGGGTTTTATCTAACTATAAATAGTGTGGCTTTTTAATATAAAATATTTCTAAGATCAAAAACTCAGGTGTGAACTCTTGCAATTATATATATCAGGCTCTATTCCTCTGCTCTGACATCTCTTTTGCATTCAAATGCTTCATCCTAGCAGTATATTCATTTGTTTCATTTTCTTTTATCATTAAGTCTTTAAAGTCATTAACAAAATATTGGCACACTGAGAGCTTTTTCACATGATGTGTATGTATTAAAGCTGTGTGACCTTTTCAATATTCTCTAGTTCATTTTGCTGGCAGCTATTGTCATATAACTCAAATACTGTGGCTTTGAAAATAAAACTAGTAATTTCAAGGATCGAATTATACAACTGTGGTTTTATTAAGGCAAGAGATAAATTTTTAAAAATAAATCTAGTTTTCGAAATGATGAAATAATAATTATTCAAGATAATAAGAGGGAAGGAAAAGAGTAGACGATAAGAATGGATTTAAACGTATAAGTAGAATTCTTGATCTCCATTTTGGAACGTTAGTTTCTGTTATTGTATTCATTCACTCAACTATAAAAAGCTTTTTTGAGACAAACCCAAAGCAAGGCTCCTGGGAATTCAATATGAATTCGTCCTACTCCAGACCTTTAAGAGGCTATAATCTAATAGTTGAATAGAATACACATGTAAATGTTTGCAGTGTTAGATAAAGATAGTTATTAAGCACCACAAGTTTTAGAAAATGAAAATTTCTTCCAAACAGGGAAACAAAGGAGACTTCCAGAGATAATAGCACATGCAGTAGGCCAGGAAAGACTAGGAAGATTTGGATACAGAAGAAGAGATTCCAGGGAGAGGGATGAACTAGAGTTTAAATATAGTTAGAGTTCCATTTTTAGTTTTTTTGAGGAAATTCTGTACTGTTCTCTGCAGTGGCTGCACCAGTCTGCATTCCCACCAGCAGTGCAGGAGGGTTCCTTTTTCTCCGCATCCTCACCAGCACTTGTCCTTTGTTGATTTCTTGAAGATAGCCATTCTGACAGGTGTGAGATGGCATTGTCATTTTGATTTGCATCTGTCAGATAATTAGTGACTTTGAACATGTTTTCATATGTCTCTTGGACTTCCTTCTGTCTTCTCTCAAAAAGTATCTATTGAGGTTTGTTGCTCATTTTTTGATTGGGCTGTTTAACTTCCTTTTGTTAAGTTGTATGAGTTCCCTGTAAATGTTGGGCATTAAACCCTTATCAGATATAACATTGGCAAATATGTTCTCCCATGCAGTGGGCTTTCTTGTTATTTTGAAGGTTTCTTTTGCTGTGCAAAAGCAATTTATTTTGATGTAATCCCATTTGACCCAGTGATCCCCCTCTAGCGTTGTAATGTACTCTGCAAATCACATGAGGATGCCTCAAGAAGTTGAATTAGGAGTCACAGTTATTGCAAATCCGAGACTACTAGGGGGCAATGCACCTCAAATCTCACAGTGATAATATGGCTGCAACACCAGAATTATATAGACAAAAATCACAAAGGTATTGATTACATCTTTGGGTCTGGAATGAAGAACCTGGTTTGCACAAAGCAGTTACAGAAGCAGAATTGAGCATGTTAGTTACGTTATAGTTTTGGGTCTCCAGACCACTGAATTGACAGAAACACATTATCTAGAGCCCTCGGGTCTTGGGACCACTGAGTCAAAGGAAACACATTATCTGGAACCATCGAGGCAATTTAGAGTAATTGTGCAGTCCTGGTCCTGGGACCACTGAGTCAACAAGAATGCGTTATCTGTAGCCACTAAGGTAATTTAGGATAATTGTGCTGTCCTGGTTCTCAGGTACAGAAGAATGTGCTTTCTAAAACCAGTAAGATCACAATCAATGGGATATTCACATTACAATCAATAGGGTATTCAAGCACATGGGATGATTTATATAATTCAGAAGCCAAACAGCAGGTTTAGAATTAAACTACAATTTCTACCTGAGATTATTGCTACCATACTTCACTAGGAATATATTCCAGGAAGCTAGAAACACCAATTAGAAAGGATATATGCACACCTATGTTTATAGTGGCACAATTCACCATAACTACATTTTGGAAACAGCCTAAGTGCCCATCAGCAGATGACTGGATTAAAAAGCTGTGGTACATCTACACAATGGAATACTATGCTGCAGTAAAAAAGAAGGAATTCTTACCATTTGCAACAGCATGGATAAAACTGGAGAGCATTATGCTAAGCGAAATAAGCCAGTCAGAGAAAGATAAATATCATATGATCTCACTCATTTATGGAATATAATGAACAACATAAACTGATGAACAAAATCAGATCCAGAGACAGAGAAGCATCGATCAGACCATCAAACCTCAGAGGGAAGGTAGAGGAGGGGGAGGGTAAGGGGGAGAGATCAACCAAAGGACTTACATGCAAGCATATAAGCCTAACCAATGGACACAGACAACAAGAGGGTGAGGGTATGAGTGGGGGATGGGGGGTGGGGGGCAATCGGGAGATAAGGACACATATGTAATACCTTAATCAATAAAGAAATTTTAAAAAAGACTTCGTAAAAGTGCTAAAAAAATAACTTTGTGAAACCAAAGAATTTTAACCTAACAGGTTTATATATTGTTAAAGAAAAATATACTCTATTACTATTACTGAAATAACCCTACTGGCATATAAACTGAAAACATAATCATTAAAAAAATTAAATATAGTTGGAGAGTCATAGTGTTTGTTTTGCTTTATTGTTTTTCATAAAACATTTTTTAAAATATTAAAAAATCTGACTCCCTAAATTAAACTTCTTGAAGTACATACAACACTGTACATAAATCTATGAATGCATTTTCACATTTTTAAGTATACCTAGAACATTTCCAAAAGTAAACCATATGCTGAGACATAAAGCAGATATCTCAGGCTGGTTCAGTGTTCAAAAATCACTTGGTGTAATCGGTCACATCAATAGCTTGAAGAGGGAAAATGATATAGTAGCAATGGCTGCATAAAGAGCACTTGACAAAATCCAACATGCATTCATAGTAAAAACTCTCATAAAACTAAGAATAGAGGGTACTTTTCTCAACTTGGTAAAGAGTATCGATGACAAACTTGCAGTTATTATCATTCTTAGTGGTGAAAACTAAATATTTTCCTTCTAAGATGACCCCTCTCCCCACTCCTTTTCAAAACATACTGTAAGTTCTAGTTAATGTAATTAGATGAGAATAGAAAATAAAGGCATATAATGGGGAGGGGGGCTGATAAAAAGTGTTTGTTAGCAGATGACATTACTGTCTTTGTAGAAAATCCCAAAGAATCGTCAACAACAATAGAAAACATCTGGAACTAGTAAGTAATTATAGTAAGGTTGCGGGATAGAAGTTAAGAATCAAAAGGTCAATTGTTTTCTTTTATACCAATGAACAATTCATTTTATAGCAATAAACAATTAAGCACACAATGTCATTTATGTTAGCACTCCAAAAAATAAGACATACTTCATTGTAAACCTAATAAAATATGCTCAAGATTGATATGAACAACACTACAAAACTGTGAGAAAAATGAAGCAAAGATGATCTAAAAATATTGGGGAAATATTTCATGTTCATGAATAGTAAGATGCAGTATTGTTAAGATGTTTATTCTTCCTAACCTGATCTATAGATTCCATGCACTTTGAGTCAAAATTATTGTGAATATTAAAAAGTTAATTCTAAACTTTACCCTGAAGAGCAAAAGAGCCACTATAGCTGACATGATATTAAATAAGTAAAAGGAGTTGGAAAACAGATAGCACCCGACTTGAAAATATAGTTTAAAACTAGAGAGTGTAGTATTGGCAAAAGAGTAAAATCTCAGAAGTAAAGGGGGAGGGGAGAGATCAACCAAAGAACTTATATGCATAACCCATGGACACAGAAAGTAGGGTGGTAAAGAATTGGGATGGGGTGGGAGCCAGGTGGAGAGGAAAAATGGGGGTAAAAGGGAGGATATTTGTAATGCTCTCAATAATAAAGACAAAAGGAAAAGGAAAACATCTTTTAAAAATTAAAGAGTAGACTACTCAATGGAACAGGATAAAAACAGACCAACATAAATATAATCAACTGATTTTTACAATTTGATAAGGAAAATGATAGTCTTTAAGAAATGGTGCTGAAAAATTTGGACCTTCACGTGTATAAGTGAACTTAGACACAGAACCTACATCTTTTAAAAGAAATCAACTTAAAATGTATCACAGACCTAAATGTAAAATTTCAAAACTTCTAAAAAAGAACTTATAAGAAAATATGAGCAACATTGGATTTGATAATGACTTTTTAGATATAACAACAAAAACACAATCCATGAAAGAAAAAAAAAAATAAGTGCAACTTCATTAAAATTAAAAACTTCTGTTCTGCAAACGACACTAGTAAAATAATGAAAAGGCAAGCCATAGACTTGGAGAAAATGTTACCAGACATATATTTAATACACGACTTATATCCAAAACATAAAATGAACTCTTCAAATTCAAGAGTAAGATAACAACCCAATTATTGTGTTTTGTTGCATAATAAATCCCAAATAATTTAGTCTTTGATTGAACAAGTTCACTTTTATATCATTTAAAAATCACAGACATGTTTAAGGAAAATGTAACAAGATGATTCATAATAGTACTTTTAATATGATGGGAAATTGAAATAAATCTAAGTATATAACAATAGAAAAACAACTGATGCCATATCTATACATCAAAAATGTATGAAAAGAGGACTAATATATGTACACACACACACACACACAGAGATAATTATATATACTGCAGAAAGATATGTAGATACATGTTTATTTAAATACTAGGGGCCCGGTGCAAAAAATTTGTGCACTTGGGGGGGGATCCCTCAGCCCAGCCTGTGCCCTCTTGCAGTCTGGGACACCTCAAGGGGGATGTCCCACCTGTTGGTGTGCCTGGCCAGCCTAGGTGAGGGTCTGAGGGCCATTTTCAGGCTGCCCACAGCCCCTTTAGGGTTTATGCACTGGGAGGTGGGAGGGCTGGTGAGTGCAGGCCTGGACATTTCCCACGGGAGGGCCCACGATCCCACATGCTTGGTGGGATCCCACCGCTGAGGGGACACACCTGGCGCAGAGCTGGGTGGTGAGCCAGGGACAGATGGTGGTGTAGGATCCCTCAGTGGGGCCCTCCTGCAGAGCGAACACACCCGGGATGGAGCCAGACAGTGGACTGGCTTTGGATGTTCCGCACTGTGCAGCAGATGCTCCCGCACGCCCTGTGGAGGCCCCTGGGGGGCGGACGAAGGCAGCGGACCCTGGTCAGGTGCTCCAGCATGCCCTTGAGGCCCCCAGGGCAGAGCCACACAGCAGACCCAGGACAGGTGCTCCAGCATGCCCTACGGAGTCCCCCGGGGAAGAGCCAGGCAGTAGACCTAGGACAGGCGCTCCTGGACACCCGTGGAGGTTCCTGGGGGGCGGAGCCAGGCAGTGGACCCCGGATGGCTGCCCCTGCAAGTCCTGTGGAGGACCCGCTCTCCCGCACACCTGGTGGAGGCCCCTGGGGGACGGAGCCAGGCAGTAGACCTGGGACAGGAGCTCCTGGAGGCCCCAGGCCGGACCCCCCCTCCACTGAGCTGACACACCTGAAACAGTTGTGCTGGCCGCGGAGGCCTCCAGTGCCGAGCCGCCCTGCCAGCCTCCATCTTGGCTGGGTTAATTTGCATACAGCCGCTCTGATTGGCTGGTGGGCGTGGCTTAGGCATCCCAAAGAAAAGGTCAATTTAAATATTACACTTTTATTAGTTTGGACTAGGGGCCCAGTGCACAAAATTTGTGCACGGGGGTGGGGGGGCGGGTGGTCCCTCAGCCCAACCTTCACCCTCTCCAATATGGAGTTCTTGGGGACTCTCACAATCCAGAACCTCTGGTTCTTAACTGCTAACCTGCCTGCCTGCCCTAACCACTCTGCCTGCATGATCCCCCTAACTGCTCTCCCCTGCTGGCCTGGTCACACCTATTAACTTTCTTTTTTAATCTTATCCCCTTCACACACAATTGTATTTGACTTCCTTATTGGCTTCTTCCTCTCACACAATTTTTCTCCTTTATGTAACACTTTTCCTACTGACTCATCATTTATAAACTTTTCTTTCCTCTTTATTTCCTACTTCTGTTCCATCATCATTCTTCCCATTTTTCTACTACCCTCTTCCCTCCCCACATTCCTTCTTTCCTTTATCTTTACCCTTGCCCACCTTCCCCTTTTCCTTCCTTCATACGTTAATTTTTTTCTTCACTTCCTCCTTTTGACCTGCTTTGCTCCCTCCCCCATTCCTTCCAAGGCTGCTCCCCAACCCTTGGCTGAGGCCTTGGAATGGACCCATCGCTTAGGCCTCTGCCACCTGGGAATCCATCACGGGGCACACGCACATGGAGGCTTAGGCCTCCGTGTGCCCCAGGCGGGGCCAGCTGGCTGCTCCTGCCCCTTCAGCTGCTGCCTGTGAATCCATCTGCCCTGCTGGATACCGTTTGGCGGTTTCTTCCGAGGCTGTGGCCTCTGCCATCTTGGCTGGACTAATTTGCATACATTCGCTCTGATTGGCTGGTGGGCGTGGCTTAGGCATCCTGAAGAAACACTCAACTTTTACGCTTTTATTAGCTAAGACTAGGGCCCCAGTGCACAAAAATTTGTGTTCCTGGGGAGAGGTGGGGTCCCTCAGCTCGGCCTGTGCCCTCTCGCAGTCTGCGACCCCTCAGGGAATGTCCACCTGCTGGCATGCCTGGCCAGACTGGGTGAGGGGCTGATGGCTGTTTTCAGTCTGGCCAAGTCCCTCAGTGGGGACCCTCACACCATTGGGTGTGGCTAGCTGGGGTGAAGGGCTGAAGGCTGCCCACAGCTCCCATTGACCCAAAATCACAGCGAGGCTGGCTGGAATCAGGTTTCTGGGGTTTATTTATCTTCTATAACTGAAACACTATTGCCTTGAGCAGAGGCCTAGCTGGCCTAACGGAAGCCTCCTGTTTGCTCTAGCTCCGTGGCTGCCGGCCTGCACCTTGGCTGGGTTAATTTGCATACAGCTCTCTGATTGGCTGGGGGCATGGCTTGGCTTGTGGGCATGGCTTAGGTGTCTCAGAGTGATGGTTAATTTGCATATTACTCTTTTATTAGATTAGATAGACTAGAGGCCTGGTGCACAAAATTCATGCATAGGGGAGGGGTGGTCTTTCAGCCCTGCTTGCACCCTCTCATTATCCAGGATGCTTGCCTGCCAGCTTTCCTGATTGCCCCTAACCAATTTGCCTGCTTGATTGCCCCAACTGTTCGCCTGCCTGCCTGATCACCCCTAACTATTCATCTACCTGCCTGATAACCCCTAACCACCTCTGCCTTGGCCCCACCACCACAGCTTCATCTGCAAGGACATCTGGAATGATGTCCAGAAGGTCGTTTGTCTATCCATTCTAATTAGCATATTACATTTCTATTATTATAGACTAGGGGCCCAGTGCACAAAAATTTGTGCACTCAGGGGTGTCCCTCAGCCTGGCCTGTGCCCTCTTGCAGTCTGGGACCCCTCAGGGGATGGCCACCTGCTGGCATGCCTGGCAAGCCTGAGTGAGGGGCTGATGGCTGTTTGCAGCCTGGCCAAGCTCCCCCAGTGGAGACCCTCACCCCATGTGGGTGTGGCCAGCCTGGGTAAAGGGCTGAGGGCCGTTTTCAGGCTGGCTACAGCTCCTTCAGGGTACGGGTCCTGCTGGTGTGCCTGGCCAGCCTGGGTGAGGAGCTTATGGCTGTTTGCAGGCTGGCCACAGCTCTCATTGACCCAACATTCCAGTGAGGCTGACTGGAATCAGGTTTCTGGGGTTTATTTATCTTCTATAATTGAAACATTGTTGCCTTGAGCGGAGGCTACAGCCAGCCTAGGCAGACAGTTTCTTCAATTGCTGGTGAAAAGAAGGCTCCTGTTTACTTCAGCTCTGTGGCTTTTATAATTGAAACTTTGTTGCCTTGAGTGACCTAGGCAGACACTTTCCTCCATTGCTGCTGCAATGTAAGCCTCCTGTTTTCTCTAGCCCTGTGGCTGCTGGCTGCCATCTTGGCTGGGTTACTTTGCATACAGTCACTCAGATTGGCTGGTGGGTGTGGTTTGGCTGGTGGGCATTGCTTAGGTGTAATGGAGTGAGGGTCAATTTGCATATTACTCTTCTATTAGATTAGATAGTTGCCTTGCTTTAAGCTGTAAGGACTGCTTATCATAGAAATAGAAAAGTTTTAAGTTTTACTCTTGATTATGGCAATTAACTAACACAGATGGCCACCAAAAAGGTGACTTACCAAAGGGTGTATAACAAATGGTGCTGTTAAGTCCTTTTCCACAAAAACATGCATGATGTGTATTGTATCCGCCTGGCTACATAAAAGAGTGAAGTTTCTGTCTGTCTTTGTAATCATATAAGCAAATTGTCTGGGACCCCAGACCAGTCTGATTTGGTAGAACTCTTTTTTTTCTTTCTTTGCTCCTTTGGTGGAGATTTCCTAGAAGTTGCAGGTTATCTTCCTTTTAATTTTTCCTCGACACTCTGACTTTACTTATGTCTCTCTCCTTTGTTTTCCCTCCATCCCCTACACGAAACAGTAATTTGCTCCAGGCTCACTTTACTCCATTGTCTAGATCACACAAAGCATCTGCCACCAGAACTATGATTCCCAGCATTTCTGGTGCTCCCTGTGCTCTTGGTTTCCACTTCTAGTCAAGGGGCTGCAGAAACCAAAAGGATTGGGAACTCCAGCCCGCTCTCCTGCTCTGCTCTCCAGCCAGGCTTGGCTCCTGGGTCACCCCAGTGACCCAGGACACCAAGCCTTCCCACCTGCTCTCTAGCTGGCTCCATGTCTCCAGCCAGTGTGGCCATCTTTGTCACATCAATTTGCATATTCCCTCCTTATTGGCTGTGGGAACCTCCATCTTTATCGTGAAGTGATGGTTAATTTGCATATTACTCTTTTATTAGATAGGATTCAGATAAGTAGAACAAAAGCATGCATTGACATTTAAATAAAAAAATTTCAGAATGATCACCTGTGGAGGAAAATGGGCTTAAGGTGAGATATATAGGTGGTCTCATTGTAAATGTCTTACTTGTAAAAGCAAATGAATCAAGTAGCATACAATGATAGGGAATACATATGGTATTTAAGTTAATCACAACATTGAAAGATGCTAGCTATGGGTTTTATGTAGCACTAATGCAATAGAGATGTTCTAAATATATGGGCATGGATACAGATGCTTCCATTTAAAGAAAAGCCAGTTGTCAAGTAACATATAACTTAACATATAACTTAATATTACCTATAAAGAAAAAAAGCCACATGTTGATTATATATATATATATATATATATATATATATATATATATATATATATACAAAATACATAAAACTATTCTAATAGTATTTATCCTTGGGATGTGAATTAGACTGTGTCAATAAACCTTTTGTTTCATTTGCAATTTTTTATGGTTTCTTTTCTTTTTCCCTATGAAGAGTATTTATATTACTTGTTTAAGTAAATATAAATTTTAAAACAGGGGAAGGGCTTATTTATGTGAGAAATAATTTGAAGCAGAGAGAGATCTCAATCAAGTAGTAGCTTGAAAATTATTTTTTGGGGTCCTTGTAAGGTCTCTATACCTCAGATTTATCATATTATATAGATAATATGTTAGATAAGTAATGAAGACCTCTCCATATTTCAAAAGTTACTTCAAAGTAGACTACTGTGGAAGTGATTACTTGACATGTTCCCATAGTCACGAGATCCTTCTTGATACATGATGTGACATCTTTGTAGAAGACTGTTAGTTTCCAGACATCGTTCTTTTCTCCAGCCATTTCTCTTCAGTCTTCTGTAGTCGAAGGTTATTTCCTTAGCCAAGTGTTCATCTCATTCTATTTATTTTTCATGGTCTCCATAGAGAAACATAACTCCTATATGTACACTGATAATCCCCTTATCTCTTGCCCCCAATCATGTGACAAGCTCCCAGCTCATTCATAGCCCTAACTTCTAGAAAATGTTTTCACTTAGAAATTGTGCAGTTAGCTCTGTTTTCCTTAAATATCCCTATCTTAGTAATAACTCTATACTTGGTACCTAGTATGACAATCACCCATTTAGTTTCCTAAGCAAATGAAAATTTTCATAGATGCCATTCTTTTTTTATTTTCTTATTTATTTTTTATTACATAAAGTATTACAAAGATTAGTACATATATCTCTTTTTCCCCCTACCCTTCCCCTAGCCTCCCTACCCCCCAGTGTTTTGTGTCCATTGGTTATGCTTAAATGCATGCATAAAAGTCCTTTGGTTGATCTATTACCACCCCCTCCCAACCCTCCCTGTACTTGTTGCTGTAATTTGACAGTCTGTTTGATGCCATTATTTAGCATTGAGTTATTCATCCAGGCCTATGACTGCTTCATTTGAATGTATCCACATTTCCCCCTTATCTCAGACTCTCATGTTTAACTTTGGTTCTGTAGCAATGTCCTCATCGTTTCATAGACCAAGCCTAGTCTATTTTCCATATCACAGAAAAAGCTTTCAACAACAAAAACATGTTCATGTTACTCACTACCCTTTACAACTTACATAATTTATGTAGCATTCATCATTTTTAAAAGACAAAATTATCTTAACATTAAAAATGCCTCTAGCTTGACCATTAGGCTTTA
This sequence comes from Murina feae, assembly GCA_004026665.1. Classification (NCBI taxonomy): domain Eukaryota; kingdom Metazoa; phylum Chordata; class Mammalia; order Chiroptera; family Vespertilionidae; genus Murina; species Murina feae. Next base: position 11,355 of record PVJC01047036.1, read on the forward strand.
TATCCACTTCCTCCCAGTGATAATTTTTGGCATGAAATAGTATATAACACTTTTTAAAATAAAAATAAATATTTAATAAGGTACAAATAGCATACAATTCAGCTAATGTGACTGTCCAGTTTATTGTGTTGTTTTTTTTTGTTGTTGTTGTTGTTTTTAATCCTCACCTAAGGATGTGCTTTTCTTGACTTTTTAAAGAGAGAAGAAGAGAGAGGGAGATAGAGAAACATCCATTTGTTGCCTCCCATATGTGCCCAAACCAGAGATTGAACCCACAACCTTGGTATGTGCCCTGACTGGGAATCAAGCCTGCCACCTTTCAATATATGGAACAACATTTCAACCAACTGAGGCACACCAGCCTGGACAGTAACTGTCCAATTTAATAATTTTAGTTAAGTTGTGCTAATCATCACCACAATCAAGTTTTTGAATATTTGCATCATTCTAAAAATTCTCTTGAACACATTTGTAATTATTTCTTATTCCTACCCTAGTTCCTAGGCAATCCTGATCTGCTTTCTAGTCTTTATAAATAATATAGTATAATTAATCTTCTTTTTTGGACATCTATACTAATAAAAGGCTAATATGCAAATTGATCAGTAATGCCCTCACAGTAACGAATGAACAGCAGACTGCATGGGGCGACCAGGCCAGCAGAGGGGGCAGTGAGGGGTGACCAAACAACCAAAAAGCAGGCTGTGTGAGACAGATAGGCCAGTGGGGGGTGGGGGGCAGTGAAGTGTGACCAGGTCCACAGAGGTGGGCAGTAAGAGGTGACCAAGGGAGGAGTCAGCTAGGGCCTATTAGGCCAGCAGGCAGAGGTGCTCAGGGGTGATCAGGCTGGCCGGGGGGTTAGTTAGGGCAATCAGGAAAGCAATCAGATGAGTAGTTAGGAGACAGCAGTCCCGGATTGTGAGGGACTGGGCCTAAACCAGCAGTTGGACATCCCCTGAGGGGTCCTGGATTGGAGAGGGTGAATGCTGGGCTGAGGGAATTCTCTCCCATAGATGAATTTCATGCACTGGGCCTCTAGTCCTATCTAATAAAAAATAATATGCAAATTAACCATCACACCCTCACTCCATCACTCCATCACTCCATCAGAAAGATGGCTGCGGCCACAGAGCTGGAGCGAGCAGGAGGCTTGCATTGCCCCTGACAATGGAGGAAGCCAAGCTTCCTGCCTGCCCTGGCTAGCCCTGAGCTCCTCTTAAGGCTACAAAGTTTCAATTATAGAAGATAAATAAATCCAAGATACCTGCTTCCAGCTCGTGGGTGTGGCCAGCCTGCAAATGGCCCTCAGCCCCTCACCCAGGCTGGCCAGGCACCCCAGTGGGAACCCTCACCCTGAAAGGGGTGTGGCCAGCCTAAAATGGCCCTCAGCCCCTCACCCAGGCTGGCCAGGCATCCCAGCGGGACCCCCACCCTGATCTGAGACACACTTCAGGGAAAACCAGCCAGCCCCCACCCATGCACCAGGTCTCTATCCTATATAATAAAAGGGTAATATGCAAATTGACCCTAACAGCAGATTGACTGGGAATGACAGGTCACTATGACACACACTGACCACCAGGGAGCAGACACTCAATGCAGGAGCTGCCACTGGTGGTCAGTGCACTCCCACACGGGGAGCTCTGCTCAGCCGCAAGCCAAGCCGATGGCTGCCAGTACAGCGGTGGTGGCAGTAGACTCTCCCACCTCAGCAGCACT
>PVJC01047037.1:0-13050 GCA_004026665.1 Murina feae
AAAAAATAAAATCTTGGTTTTGCATAAAAAAAAAAAAGAAAGGAACTGATTAGTAGTATCAGGTTTTTGAATCTGGTGGCACTTAATCTCAGTAGATCAGTTCATTGATTATTCAATGGATATTTACTGAGCATCTGCTACCTGTGAGGTATCACGTTCTAGCTGTAGTTACAGTCACACTTTTACTGTGTCTCAACTTGCAAATGCATAAGCACAGATTTTATTAACCTTTTTTTACAGCAAATATCTCAACAGTTCAATGCCATTCACTGTGAACTTTGCTCTGCATAAAGTTAGTACTGAAGAGAGAGAAGGGTGGGTTCTGCTACATCCTGTTCTCACTCATTTATCCCATAGCAGTACTAGCACTTCAGGGAGCATTATTTTCACAGGTGGACTAAAAGCAAGTTTTAATATCCTTGCCTTCTTTTGCCCAGTTTCCTAAAGCTACCTGTCCAGGCACAAAGGCACCTCCAGATTCTGACAGATACTACGCGCATTACCCACACAATCCTGAGGACACAGCCAAGCTGCAAGGGAGGACCAGCACTTTTGCACCCTCGCCTTACACTCTCCTTTGAAAGCATCCAGAATTTCCCACCTGATTTATCTAAGGAAACAGCAGAAGTGTGACTCCCTACAGATGATTTAATTTACTTTTGGACAAAATTAGGACACTTTTTAGCCTGTATGCAGGCTGCACCCTTCTGATTATACGGATCCTTCGCAGACAGTACCGAAGAGCAAATTACACTAATGAAGACAATCTCCTGCTATTCTCTTTTCTGCCATAGGAACGTTTATTTCCCTTTACTAAAACTGAAGTGACATTTCTCTGTTACCAGCTCATTCGTTTCTACCCTGGCCCTCCTTGAGAAGTTGTGCACTAAGTCCAGTAACCTAGTTCCATGTGGTTGCAGCTGAAGAAAACACAGCAGTCACACTTCACCATGTCTTTGCAGTTATCAGTGAGGAGACGAGACGCCCCTTCTTAGCTGAGCTACCAGCCAAACAAAAACTTACATCTTTTCCCAATACTCTGAGTTCAAACTGCGTCTCCTTGAAGTGAACCTTTGTAATCCGAGGCCTGGAAAAAAAAGCAGATGGTGGTGGTGGTGGTGCTATTTTTCAGAATTAACCTTTCAGAAATTCAGTGGGAAAAGACTGGTTCCTACTGTTTCTCTAATATACTACTGCAATCACTGTAGAGTTCCCTGTATACCCTCTCTGCTCTATACACCTCCCTAAATCCAACTCCATTCTCATTCTGTGCTTCTCCAGTAAATGCACACAAGCTTGGAATCCCCAGCCCCAGCAGTGCTGCTTTCCCAGACCCAGTGCAGAGCCCGAGAATCCTTGGTCCCTCTCACACCTTCCCACTCAGTGAGAACTCAGAGCAGTCCTGGGAACCCAGCCCAGCAGTGCACACTGGAACTGCAGGATATCCTACTACACACAGCTTCCACGAACAAGAGTCCAGAATCACAGAGAAAATTTCTCTGAAATTTATCGAGAAAATATATATATATGCATTGGGAGAAACTTTATAGCCAATTTCACTCATTTATCAAATACTAGAAATGTATCTGTTTTCTTTTCCCAACGCTTCCACTGACACACAAGTCCCATAAACCCAAAACATACAGTGTGTAACTTGAATAGCAACTCCACTACAGTTTGTACTTACCAGAAATACTTCCCCACTTGCTTTTTATTCTTGTAGACAACAACACCAACTGGAGTTAATCCTAAGAAATACTCAGATTTGTTTTCTCCCTGCAAAAACCAACATATGCCTATAACTATAAATGTATTCATTTAAACACACACTATTAAACTGTAGTTGGCCATTCAACCATAATTTGTCAGATGGATATTGGATCTAGTTTTTGAAAGTCATCGGCTTAGAAAGCTAGCTAAGCTATGATGGAAGCTAACTTGCTGCTTATCGTTTTCAAAGTTTTAAAGAAATTTTTTTTCTAGTGCATTCATACTTACAACCTCATTTCATTAAAAGAACCTGGACTACTAATCAGGCCTCTGATCGACGCACCCCATTGATCAACCCTGGCTGCACGTTAACTGGAATCATCCATGCAGCTTGAAATGCTGATGCCTGGGTATTCCCCAAACCAGTTAAATCAGAATCTGCAATGAAGGGGCCCACGTATCAAACACACAAAAATGCTCCCGGTGATCCTCCTGTGCAGCCGAGGACGAAGAACCACTGGCTTCCACCAACGGTCCCTTACCCAGGGCTCACGGATCTTACTGTCTGATGTGAACAATCATGAGACCTTATTCATCACCACCCTCTCCAGAACGTTCAGGCAGCCACCTGCAGGCATACAGCTGGATTTTCTGAGGTCACTATCATGCTCCTTCCCACTGACATCTGTGACTTTAAGACGGCTCAAAATTTTAACATACAGTCTCTTCTGATAAAGACTAGAGACCCTTAATTTCCAGGCAATGATAAATCTCAATTAAGAAAATGGGATTCTGAAATGAAAAAGTCACAGGGTGGGTGCCAAGATCATACACAGAACTGTCTGTTTATGTTCATTTTATTTCTACTCTGAAGTCAAATAACAGATTGCAAAGTCATAGTCCCAAGGAACATTAGCTGAACATTCTTTCAACTAATAAGTTTTGAAAGAATACCAACTGTTACCCACTTTTAGTTTTAAAAATTCAATCTTAAAGGACTGTATGGAAGAGTCTACGGAATCCAGTTTATTTACCATAAATTCCTACTGTCCACAAACATTGTGACTTGGGATAAACATTACACAAAGACACAAGTATTTTGCAGAAGACTCTTTTTATACATTTCCTATAAAATACACTTTTTAAAACTGAAAACCTAACAAGATTAGTGTAGTTGGCAGGGGAAAAGATAACTAGTCCATTAAATCTTAGAAGCATTCCTGAAGGACAATTGTATAGAGCATTTAATGATGTAATGAGACTGAAATTTAATGTATCAGGGAACTACTACTTCCCCTCAAATATGTAACATTTATTATCATAGTAGTGGTAGATAAATAAATATAAATAAATATATATAAATATATGTAAATATGTATAAATACATAAATATATATAAATATATATATATATATATAGAGAGAGAGAGAGAGAGAGAGAGAGAGAGAGAGAGAGAGAGCGCGCACGCCAGGACACATGTAACTTTTTATAAACTCTGAAAAGCAAAAGACATATTACAAAATAAATGCATGACTGAGTTATTTACATTACAGTAAATTTTATCAGGGTTCCTTAAAAATTGAGTTCCCTAATCCAACTGACAAACACTCTGCCTTTTATATAATCTTTAGCAATTCGTTTCCTGTAAAGGTGCATGGCTCCTTTTCTCAAATAATCAAATTTGATAATGCTAACTAAACTCATAAATGAAAGGCAATCACATTTCAATCTCACTGGCACAAAATAACCAACTGATATCCTTAGAGAAGCGGTTGAAAGGTTAAGACCAGATCCAGAACATTCAACACAGATTCCGTGTAATTGCTCAGTGACTATATTCAGCAAGTTTTCATCAGTTACTAAAGAAACTCTGCAAAAATATTTCTAAAAATGCAAGGGCAAAAACAACAATAGATGCTCGATCAGCGATAGAGCGTCAACCTATGAACCAGGTCACTGTTTGATTCCTGGTCAGGCACATGCCCAGGTTGTGAGCTTGATACCCAATAGGGGACATGCAAGAGGCAACCAAGCAATGATTCTCTCTCACCATTGATGTTTCTCTCTCTCCCTCTTTCTTCCTCTCTAAAATCAATAAAAAAATATTTTTAAAAAACTACAAAAGGCAGTAACTATAATATTGACAGAACCTATAGATGCATAAAGAACCACAAATAGTTGTAGCTGTACTTTTGTCTATCGCCTACTTTAAGTAATTTTATTAATGTTTTTCAGCCTTAAAATCTATTTTTGGAAAACCCTCCTGTTTTCTGCCTAATATAATCAATTACAGACCAATTTTAAATTGTTTTGACGTTTAGCTGAGCCCCTTGGAACTGTTTTCCAGATTGTGTTTTCAAGTCCAGTTAATTGTTTTCTACACATGGAAATACAATCACAGACTTCTATGCAAAACTCATTAGGATTTAATCCACACAAGAGATTCTCTGTGTTTGCAAAACACAGATGAAAAAGCATCATCTGCTCTCTACACAACAGAATTGCAGCTTTCCTTTGGGAGTTTCAGTGGCACTTTTAGAAAAATGTCATGAGATTAAAATATTTTGTGTTAATTAAATGTTACTCACATAGACAGGATGGAGGTCAACGCCGTACATCTCCAGGGATTTTGCAGTCCTCAAGTAATTCAGCTCTGCTTCAGAAGGAGCCTGACCCCTGAACCCAGCACAAAAACAAAGAGCTTACTCTATGACAGCCACGACACAGGGAACGAAACCATCTTCGCCATGTTCCCTGGAAAAATAAGGAACCCTTTGTGCTCGTGCAAACCCAAGTCTTTGCACTTCAAGAAGCCCCTTGCCTTCTTGATGACAAAATTGTACACCCTTGGAAGAAGGTGACACTTGTATCAAGTTGATTTCATTTACCAAGTCTGTTTTTGCTCATTAGAGCCAGTCTGAATGTCCTAGCATATAAGAGAAATTCTCCGCTTCACAAACCCCAAGAGAGATTATTAGTAAGAGTACAAGCACTCAAATGACCAGCAGCTCTCCACCAGGAGCAAGAGGGGTGAGAGTGGTGGTGGGCAGCAAGAAGAGAAAGGGCTCCCCGCCACCCCGCTGGGGTCTCAGCGGCACCTCCTGAGCACAGCAGTTTGGTATTTAGAAATTGTAAAGAATACCAGTCATTGTCTTAATACAAGAGATGGATATATTCCCCAAATCTTTATCAGTGATGATATACAGAACACAGCATTCATTCCTAATGGGGGTGAGAACTGGCCAAGAATCTCCATGGATGAATGGAAATGGTGTGCGTGTGTGTGTGTGTGTGTGTGTGTGTGTGTGTAAGAGAGAAAGAGATTTTTTTAATGGCTAACAAAACGAGCTGTAAATTTCTTAAAATTAAGAAATTCTTTTGATGCAGCTATGGTACCCTGGGAAAACCCAGTCATAAACCATACTTTTCAAATCTATGAAGACGGCAACCACTCATTAAAAATTAGACACAACAAAGCTACCCAACTTTGATAAAGCTTTCTTCTCTGAGAAATAACAGTCACACTGTCAACATCGTTGCATACAATATGTAAGGCCCTTCACTCAAAGCTCCTAGATAATTTCAAAATATAACTGTACTTTGAAACTCCTAGTAGAATTAGTATTCTCAGAATATGCCAAACACACTGCCCTTCACAATGTTGTTACAGGCACTGTCTTAGCACCCACTTCAGCAAAATCGTAAAGTGAAGGACTCTATAATCAGCCGGAGAGCATTCTGGTGCATGCTAATACGACAAGGAGAGCCTGGTTTCCCTGATTGCAATTCAGCAATCAACTTCTCTGCTACTCACTGAAACAGATCCTTTAGGCAAACATTTTTTGTTGACCAGATTAATTCTGCATTTTCCCCCTTCACTATAATACATCTAAAAACAAGCAAATTCAAGAGGGAATGTTACATAAGAGGCAATAAAGAAAAGTTAATCAGTATAGAGGATTTAACCAAAATAATTATAATTAAATTATGACTTCAATGCTACAGGCCATTACTTGAAAATCCTACTAGCGGTTCAGGTATAGTCTCAGAGGTGCATGTAGTGTTAACATAATACCCTCTGAGGCTCCACATTGGTGTCATCATGATTTTCAGATTCATTGCTATAGACTGAATAGGATTTTGCTTATAACTATGAAGAATTTACATACGTATGACTTAGCAGATCCAGAATACATTAAAACTTTTGTGGTTATAAATTATATTTATAGTTAAAAAAAAATGTCACAAAGTCCTGGTGACTGAAAAAATAGAAGTCTGCGAAACAGAGTATATACAGCATGACTCCATTTATGTAAAATCATACACAAATCTATACAGAATACATTTTCTCTATGGGAAATTATTCATAGAGAGAGGTCTGAAAGGCCATTAACAAAAAATATCTTGACTGTCCTTTATACTTTATAAATTGTTTGGATTTTCTATGAGCTTCTTAGTGTCATAAGCAGTTAAAATTTGAAAAATAAAAAGAATGCTAGAATGTTCCAGGCAAAGGTGAAGAATTTATCATTCTAGAAACTCAATGAGCCTGCCAACAGCAGAGGACAGTGGTTGATGTCATATAAAATGTTATTTTTCCAGCTTTATTGGGACATAATTAACTGATATTGTGTACATTTAAGGTGTAGTGTGTGTTTGATACATTTAAAAAAATTTTTTTTAATTGATTTCACACAGGAAGGGAGAGAGAGAAAGATAGAAACATCAATGATGGGAGAAGATCCTTGATCACTGTCTCCTGCACGCCCCCTACTGGGGATCAAGCCCTCAACTCAGGCATGTGCCCTGACCAGGAATCGAACAGTGACCTCCTGGTTCATAGGTTGATGCTCAACCACTGAGCAATGCTGGCCGAGTTATTTGGTACAGTTTTATATTTCAAAATGATTGCCACCATAGCTTAGCTAACATCTCCATCTTGTCACCGTTTCTTTTTTGTGGTGAGACCTACATTTAAGATCTACTCTCTTTGCTACTTTCAAGTATATGGATGAACCCTGGGGGCATTATTGCTAAGTAAAATAAGTCAGAGGAAAACAAACACGGTATCTCTTGTATGCAAAATCTAAAAAAGCCAATCTCACAGAAACAGAGACTGGCACAGTGGCTCTCAGGGGCTGGAAATCAGATTCAGGGACATGAGGAGACGCCGGTCAAAGATGACGTCTGGGATCTAATGTACAGCCTGTTAATTATAGTTAATAACGTGATTCTTACATTAGTGTTTTATGAATTCTTTCTATGGCTTCTTCAAGTTCTTCCTTCTGATCAGGAACAAACCGGTATTCTGACACATATCCCGCAGTATGCTTATATGGGTCATAGTCTCCAAGTTCAGCTAAAAAAGGAAAAAAGTTACATATTTTTTCATTTTCGGAAAATATTCTCCTCCAATATACAGGAATACAAATATTCCTATCATGCTTAAACATGTTCTTCAAATGCCTTATTAATAAATTCATATATATGTAAATAGTTTTAGTAAAAAATAACTCTGATGAGCATATATATGAATGGTATAAAAAAAAACCCACCTTATCTTAAAAACATAAGTTCTGTGTTTTTGCTTTCTGAAAGACCATAATTATTCTAATTATTATCGTTTAAATGAAAAAAAAAGTTATCAACAATTTAGAGTACAGACAATGGAAATACTAGAATTGAATAACAGCCATGACCCCAGTATATCCTCTCAGACAATGACACCAAGAGATACAGCCTGTGATTCAAAATGTATTTGCCACACATAATGGTCATGAAAATATAATACAATGCAGCACATAACCCCATTACAGTTTATACAAAGAAGCAAAATTAAACAAGAAAGCTCAGTATATTAGGCTTATAAAAAATTCTCTTCCTTTCATTAATCCACCTTCCAAACCCAACCAAGTTCATCTATGCAACATTATTCCTAGGATATTTTTTCCAGGCTGTGTCTAATCTGCACAGGCCATTCAAAGGCAGGGAACGTGCTGTTTCGCTGCCCCCATCCTCAGCCTCAGTCTCACAAGTGACGATTCGACCTGGAAATGGCCCCAGGGGAGCAAATATCGATGCCAAGAGCTGAAGTGCAGTAAGTGCAAAGCGAGTGCCACACTCTGCACTGGCGCTGGCACCTGACTGCAAAGGGTCTTCACGACAGCTGCCTGGAAGCAGCGTGGTCTCTGTCTGAGTCACAACAGCTTCGGGAACAATGAGCTCAGGTGGAACGGAGAGGAGAACAGATTTCCAGACCCTCCACTTAATCAAGAACCAATGCTACTCTGGTGACTAACCCTGCTTGGGACCCACCACAAGGAATTAGTATAACTGGCTTCAGGTTGATGTCTTCCGAAGGGACCTGATTAAAACCTGATTCTGACTAAATTCAATTTTTTTTTTCAGTAAAACATCTTGATATGAAACATTTTAGCATATAAACTCCCTTAAAAAGAACAATTCAAACATTGTTCTCAAAATCTCTGCAGCAAATGTACGTCGGCGGAACCTACACTGGATGGCATATGCTCCCAGCTGAGCAGCAGTGCTGGCGGGGCAGGGCAGCCGGCCCTGGAGGACATCTTGCTTCACCTGCAAGAAAAACTGGTATCTAAAAGAGAAATGGAAAACGAGATTAATGATATCTTACACCACCCAGACCTGAAGCTTCAGAGCCTGACTAATGAAAACAAAATGCTTCCTGGTTGTTTGTACGAAGGGGGCTGCTGCGTGAACAGACTCCAAGAACCCTCTACAGGGGCACCGCAGGGTGGTGGCTGCATCCCGGCCCCCGCACTCTGCAGAGGGTGGCCGTGGCCGGCTGCCTGACCTCTCCAACAGCTATCTCCTCACGTGTAAAACTCAGACAGGGAAGTAGCTACACCTCACACGGCTGATGTGGAGCTTCTATGTAAGCTACTGTTACGTTGTCATTAATGCCACTGCTATGACACAAGCTCATAATGGGATGAACAAATCGCAAGGACCCAACCCTGATGAAGGACAAAAGGTCATGATAGTGTCACTCCATCAATCCTCCCACTTACTAAGATCCTGCCCATTATCTATCTGCAGCTTTGCTCATTCCATTTGCCTAAAGAAAACCTGTTATTATAACAGTGCCACCCACTGTTCTAAACACTGTAAATATAGTAACTCATTCCAAGTATTTTACATACAATAACTTATGTAAGACTTTAAAACAAAGTCAGGACTATTATCACCTCCATTTTGCAGATGAAGAAACTAACAGAGCCCTAACTGGTTTGGCTCAGTGGATAGAGCGACGGCCTGCAGACTGAAGGGTCCCAGGTTCGATTCCGGTCAAGGGCATGTGCCTTGGTTGCGGGCACATCCCTGGTGGGGAGTGTGCAGGAGGCAGCTGATCGATGTTTCTCTCTCATCGATGTTTCTAACTCTTTATCCCTCTCCCTTCCTCTCTGTAAAAAAAATCAATAAAATACATTTTTTTAAAAAAAGAAAGAAACTAACAGACACAAAGAGATAAAGTAACTTATCCAAGATCTCACAAGAGCTAAGTAGCAGAGCCAGACCTGGATTCTAGGGCCCCGACCCTATCTCTCTTAACAAGAGTGCTAGGCAACTCTGGCTAGCTTCCTACCCTCCACCTACCTGCCCTCCGTTCAGGCTTTCTGCCAGTGGGTTGAGAGAGGCCAGAGGTTTATGAACCAACACAATGAATCAACACAAGCCCCAGCTACCATCTTTCTCTCTCCCTGTCTCTTTCTCTATCAGATATGTACACACACACACACACACACACACACACACACTGTCCTTTGTTGTTTATATTTCTTTGCAATGTGTCATTGGGAAGGGGCAGAAAAAAAAACACCCAAGAATGAATTCTAAAAATCAGTTGTGATAAATTTCTCTTATCCAAATGCTCACAACCAAAGCCCTTAGTGAGGATATCCAAATGTTAGCTGCTACTCTTATTATTTCTAGAAGACTCATAGCAACTTTGTGCCACAGGCATAAGTGAAAACCTGCTTAGCAGCCTGTGTTTTTCCACTGCCAATAAATGGCCCCACAGTTCTCCAGACACCCAAGTAAGAGGAGCCTAGGAACAACATGTAAGCCCTGGCACCCATATTCTATCTCTAAACCTGCTGTCTGGGGAACCCATATACTTCTCTCCATCTCCTACTCCAAGTCACTACCCACTGGATTTCTAAAACTTTCATATTCTGTCGTCATTCAAACTAATCTCCCTTCCAAACTACCCTCCCAAGGACCACGTCTCTCCCTTGTTAAACAAACAAACAAACAAACCAAAACAACGCTTAGGTCCTCAGGATTAAGTTCAAGATCCTTAAAATAGCTTGTGAGACCTCTGCTTACTTCCTGAGCCAGATCTCTTGCCATTAACCACTGACTTCCGATCACTACCACTCCCTGTCATTCACATTTTCCAGCCACACTTCATTACTTTCCACTCTCTGAATGCTTGGCTACCAAATCCACTTTGTTATAGTCATCTGCGCTCCTCCTGAAGAGGAGTAAAGTAATATTCGCAGAAATTAAATGCAAAAGCTTATAACAAAAGAGACATTTCACTAGAATTATTATTGCTTGCTAGAAACTTGCATTTAGCTACACTCTCTTTCTCTATTGTTAACTTGGAATTTATTTTCCTGAAGTGTATTTTTTTTTTAAGAAAATGGGTCACAGATGAGCATTTGTCTTGCTGTATTAAGACATTTATAACATCTGACTGAATAGTCAAATCCTTTGCCAAATACAGAAACAGAGAGATCTAATCCCATAAGAGTTTGCTTCAAAGAGAAAGGTAAAAGAGAAACAGAGGGAGGTGAACAACGAAGACAGAGCTGAAACAGATACAAAGGACAGGAACCATAGCCCACTGTTACTTCTACTCCCACTCTAGAGGGCTCAGCACACAGCAGCTACTCAGTAAAGAACTGCTGTCCTGATGGATGGCTACATCAATGAACAGACAGATGGGTGAAAATGGAAAAAAACTGAACATTCTCTGCTGTCTTTGAGAAATTCATGAAGAAAAAGAAAAAAGGACATCTGTTCAAACTTCTCTAGATAACTTGCTTTTCAAAGATACTAGAAATCTTTAAGTCATTGCATTAAAAAATCCATTAAAATCAAGGAAATCCTTCTTGACTGCAAGACTATTCATAAAACTCTTGTCAATACAATCCCACGCTTCAATGTCTCCCCAGCACACCGACCCTTCCCCCACAGAGGCGTGCTCACAGAAAGCTGATTGGACAGCCCTGCTTCTCAAATGCTCACCAACAACGGTGATAGACAACGTGAGCACAGACATGGCACAGTACTAAACAAGAGGCCTAATTACAGCACTTCAGAGAATAACAGAAAACAGCCAACTAAATCACTCTTTTGTGTGCATATTAGAATCAAGACAAAACAAAGTCTAAGGGAAAAGATGGAAAAATGGAATATGAACAAAACCACAGACTGACTTAGTTTTCAAAGATAGGATTCAAATTTTTTGAATAACAAAATTAAGCTCTACTGGTACAGTCGGGGGAAATGCTTTTGTTTTGCCACCATGTGCAATTCAGTCACAGGCGGAACAGTGAAAATATCGCAGAACGGCCTGCCCTTTATGAACTACTTCCAAATACTGGCATGAGCTATTTTGACAACAGAATCAACACCTATTGAACATTCTGCCTTAACTAAAAGAAAACATTTGATGACCAAGGTGAAGTAATACATCATAAAACACTAAAAACATCTTTTTAATTTCCTACAGAGATATAAGTGAAACCCCCAGACAGCTGACATTTAAGCTATAAGCAATTAAAAGGAATAAATGGCTCTTCAAATTTATATTTACATATACAAACTGAGCATCAAAATATCTTCCTTTACCCAGTTCAAAGGGCTACTTCTATATGATTTCAGAAGCTGACTGTGTCCTTCACAAGAATGATACGGAAATACCCCATCGCAACAGAGGCAAAATCCATCACTGTGTCACCCAGCTGCATACCACTGCTCATACACATCTATCATCAGACATTGATCTGCCTCACACAATGCTGGTTTAAATTTAACTCTCGTAGGAGATGCATTACAAAATGCAGGTAGACATGCATCCAAATGGTTAACTCCATGTTTTAAATAAAGCTTTTTGTATAGGCCACACATGTAATGTTCAAAAGCAATGTCAATATTGTACCTGGTTATTTCTTCTTTAAGCTTACATGGATCTTCAGCATAGAATTTAATACCAAAATACAAAGTATATGGAGGTCCAGCTAAAATAAGAAATAGAAATTAATTAGACTTATAATAAATAAGGAAAAGTAGTAGTGTAATGTTATACAACTATTAAAATTATATATCCAAAAACGTTTACAAGCAATTTACTAAATAAGGGGTTAATAGCCAAAATATGAGGAATTCATATAACTCAACAGCAAAAACAAAACAAAACAATAAAAAAATGAAAAAGCACCTAAATAGACATACAAATGGCCAACAGATACACGAAAAGTGCTCAGTATCGCTAATCACCAGGGAAATGCAAATCAAAACCACAATGAGGCATCCCCTTACACCTACAAGAATAGCTATTATCAAAAAGACAACTGTTGGTAGGAATGTAAAAAAATGTAAAAAACAAAACAAAAGTGTTGGTGAGAATGTAAATTGGTACAGCCATTATGGGAAATAGTAAAGAAGTTCCTCAAGAAATTAAAAATAGAGCTACCATATGATCCAGCAATCCCACTACAAGGTATTTATTCAAAAGAAATGAAAGACAGATCTCAAAGAGATATCTACAGTCCCATGTTCATTGCAACATTAGTCATAATAGCTAAGATATGTAAGCAATCAAAGTGTCCATCAATGAAACAATAGATAAATAAAATGTGGCACATCCACACCTACACACAATGGAATATTATTCGGCCATAAAAAAGAAGGAAATACTCCAATTTGAGATAACATGAATGAAACTTGAGAATTATGTTAGGTGAAATAAGCCAGATGCAACAAACAAATACTACCTGATCTCACTTATAAGTGGAATCTAAAACAGTCCCACACAATATAAAATACTATTGAATGTGAACTATAACTGAAAATGAAAATTTTAAAAATTAAAATATCTAAACTAATAAAAGCGAAATATTAAAATTAACCGTTTCTCCGAGACAGGGTAAGCCACGCCCACCAGCCAATCAGAGCGGCTGTATGCAAATTAGCCCAGCCAACATGGCGGCCGCCACTCCCGGACCTGAGTAAACAGCCCTTTCCATTGCGGCAGGAGAGAAAGTGAAGCTGTGCCCTTCAGCTCAGCTC
>PVJC01047038.1:0-13081 GCA_004026665.1 Murina feae
ATGCCTTAGTGACCATTATGCACTGATGTTATGATGCGCTCTGACCACCAGGGGGCAGACGCTCAATGCAGGAGCTGCCCCCTGGTGGTCAGTGTGCTCCCACAGACAAACCTCTCACAGCGGCAGTGTTCATTCCTCTGTGCTGGCCTGGTGACAGTTTCCTCCTCTCCTGACCCCACCAGGGCTTTCAGGCCTCACACTGAGATGGAGAACTGGGAGTGGGTGGTGGTGGATGCAGCCCCTTTCCCAAGGGGACCAAAGACTGGCTCTCTCCTCAGGCCTGGCGGCCAACCTCCGGCACCCTGTCCTCCACCCAGGTGGCAGGCTCTGATGAGCCTGGCCCTGATTGGCCCTGATCACTGGCCAGGCCTAGGGACCCAACCATGCACAAATTTGTGCACCTGTCTCTAGTGATGTCATAAATATCCAAATGGCTATTAGCAGAAAAATGATTCCCCAGCCCCTGAGCTACAGGGTATTCATTGTATTAGGTGATTTTGCCCACTGTAGGCTAATGCAAGTGTTCTGAGAACTTTTTTTTTTTTTTTTTACTTTTATTGATTTTGAAGAGGAAGGGAGAGAGAAAGAGAAATAGAAACATTAATGATGACTGAGGGTCATTGATCAATCCAGCTGGAGCTGATCTGAGAACTTTTAAGGTAGGCTAAGCTAAATTAGGATGGTCAGTAAGTTAAGTTTGTTAAATGCTTTTTAACTTAAGATATTTTCCATTTACAATGGGTTTACCAGAACATAACCTCATCATAAGTTGAGGAGCTTTGGAATTGTGCATTGAGAAATTGGTTAATGATAATGGTATTTGTATATATAATAAGTAAATAAATAGCTGGGAAAATCAAAAACAGTTGGAGACCAGTGCTCTAGTGAATGAGCTAGATATCAAATAACAATAGATGTGTCCCAAACTGGAGACAACCCAAATCTCCATTGACAGGAGAATGGATAAGCAAATTGTGATATATTGATATAATGGAATACTACTCTGCAATAAAAAAGAAATTATGGATAAAATCAATAATATGGACAATCTCCAAAACACAATGCTAAGAGCAAGAATGTATATTAAAATAACAGCAACAACAACAAAAACACATACTAACTGATTTCATTTGTATGAAGCGAAATAAGCCAGTCAGAGAAATATAAATATCACATGATCTCAGTCATTTGTGGAATATAATGAACAACATAAACTGATGAATAAAAATAGATCCAGAGACAGAGAAGCATCAATCAGACTGTCAAACCTCAGAGAGAAGGTAGGAGAGGGTGGGGGTAAGGGGAGGAGATCAGCCAAAGGACTTGTATGCATGCATATAAGTATAAACAATGGACATAGACACCAGGGGGGTGAGGGCATGAGTGGTGGGGTGGGGGGAGGCAATGGGACGATAAGGACACATATACAATACCTCAATAAAGAAAAAAAATCTATGTTGACATACATTAGAACAGTCGTTGCTAAGGAATGAGTAAGTACGAGAGGAATTTTTAGGACAATGTTAATGTCCTATGTCTGGTTCTGGGTGTTAGTTACTGAGGTACATACATTTATCAAAATACATTAAATGAGTCTAGCCCATGTGGCTCAGTGGTCACTGGTTCGATTCCCAGTCAGGGCACATGCCCAAGTTGTGTGCTCAGTCCCCATCAGGGGGCATGCAGGAGGCAGCTGATTGGTGCATCAATGTTTCTCTCTCTTTTCCTCTCTCTCTAAAGTCATCAAAAATACATTTTTAAAAGTTATTAGATAGTATATTTGAGATCTCAACATTTTGTTCATTGTGTATACAGTTTGCCTCAATGTATTAAAAACAAAGCAAAATATTTAAATGAATAATGTCTGGTGAAACCAGCACTTTTATCTGATGTTCTAGCTCTTTTTATGTGATACTAGGAGCCTGGTGCACAATATATTGTGCACTCAAAGGTTCCCTCAGCCTGGCCTGTATCCGCCCAACCTGCAGCCAGCCACCCAACCATCATGCCCCACCCACCTCACACACCCTGCCTGTCACCTGCCCCAATGTCCCGTTCGCACTTCATCTGCCTCTGCAGTTCCGCTGCCGGCTCCATCTTGACTGAGTTAATTTGCATACAGCCACTCTGATTGGCTGGTGGGCATGGCTTAGGCATCCCATAAAAATGGTCAATTTCAATATTGCGCTTTTATTAGAGTAGATAGTAATTTTCATTCATATATCCATCTCTCCTCCTTATTGAGGATAGATATTGTGAACTATTTATAGCTGTTTTATTCTGCCAAACACTGAATATCCATGGCACTATCTCGAGGAAAGCGTTGTTGAACAAATAAATTAATTAAAGAGGTACTATTTACAAGTTGTTTAACATCCTTTTAATTAGCAAGCAGTTCTCTATACTAACTCCACGAGGAAGCTTCGCATTGCTCCCAGAACTATAGTAAATAATATTTTCCAAGTCCCTGAAGGCAACTTGGTCCTTTAAATTAGCCAGCTTTGGGCCTCGATTCCAGATGAGCTTCTTCCTACCTGTGGGGCCTTACATAAATCAGTGAGCCTCTCTGGGCTCATTTTCTCGTCCATGTAATTTAGGATGATAATGCCCAAGACAAAAAGTGTTGAGGATTGATTATAAGTGATACAGAAAAAGCATTTTCATGCAGTATGACACATATAATAACGTGGCATAAATAAAAGCTTGATTTCCACATCCTGTAAACAGTGTGAGTGCATTTCTCCTGCAGTCATCAAAATAACACAACCTACTGTTTCTCTCAACCTTTGAACGTGTGCAGATGGCCAGAGAGGGTCAATAATTAACCTCTTGTTACTACATAGTTTAGAGTTGCAAAGCTACCCTCTCGCCAGGTCTCTGTTTTTAATTTGGTATGACTGGCTAAGTGGAAATGTTAAGCTCCACACTTTCTGTGCCTTGTGTGTCAAAACCCTCTTTTAAACCCACTAGAAACTTCCTCCCAGAGCACACGGACTCTTTCAGGATGTGACAACTGAATCTGACAAGTCCTTGTAGAACTCGGTTTTATGAGGCTGCTGGGTTACCTTGGGAATGTCTCCCCTGCCACTGCTCTTTTACTGGCCCCTCACCCAAATGTAGAATGTCAGCTGTTTCCTGCTAACTCCTCATGAACTAGCCGGTGACAAAAGCAAAAACTAGTGGAAGAAAGCCAGTGGTTTTTATTTGTTCTGTTCTCTGTGAATGCCTTGTTTTTTAAAAAAAGAGGAGACACTGTCTCTTGTTTTGTTTTGTTTTTTATGTAGTAAAACTAAACTCTACATTTGGGGAAGGTCTCTCTAGACTCACGTCCCAGGGAGTTATCACTGGAAAGTCACCAGTCTCTGAGAAATTCTGTTTCCTTACACCATGCATTTCACAGCTAAGCCTACAAATCACAGGTATAATAAGCCCTGAAATTTTAACTTTTATGAAATGGTACCTACCAACTCCTTCATAAATGCAATACACTCATATTTAATGTGTGTGATTTCAAGGAAGAAAATGATGAAATTCAAAGCTAATCTCTTGGTAAGAAAACATTTGTATTTTAGTACTTTAACATAGAACAATTTTTCCTGAATCTTTTTATTCCCACCACATTTTCTAACTAATTTAAAGAAGAAAATAACTAATCTAATTCAGTTAACTAACTTAAAGAAGAAAGATGATCCTAATGGCATTTTTACTGGACATGGTGGAGAAAGAGGTCCCTGTCATCTCAGATGACATCCAAGCCTACAGTATCCTCCTAAAGAAAGTAACCAGAATTGTACACGATGCTTTCAAATGTATATCGGGTGAAGCCACGCTCAGTTTTGGTCACTACTGATTGTAGCAATAGTCAGTTTGCTAGTGAAAACACACACACACACACACACACACACACATATTGAAAGTGAGGCCAACCAGGTCAGAAGGGCTTCGGTCTGAAAATTTACCTAATACTGTTGCCCCATATTGAAAGATGATAAACCAAATGAACCAAATAATTTTGTTTTTATAAACATAAAAGTTCAGTGAAAAGATGTCTCGTGTTCCTCTTAGATCCCAGATAATACTGAGTTACGGTTTCAGTTCTCCTAAAGGGGCAGTACATGCCAATCTTAGAAGAACTTTCAACCCAATATTTACTTATAAACTTAATAAGCTTCCCTTGCCAAAGTAATTCCTAGGTGCCTCTTTCCTGCAGTATTAAAGAATCTTACTAATATAATAATACCCATGCTGGGAATAATGTATTTATTTTTATGTGTATAACAATGTAATAGAATAAAATAAAGCCTTGACATTGACATGATAGATCACATTTCTTACTTGCAGCTTTCCTTACCACTGGGAACTTGTTTACAGAGAGTACAATTTGAAGGAAGAAAAGGGATTAATTTAGCAGAGCAGTTGACTATGAGAACTGTATAATTGAGAGAATACTAATTACAAATAAATAAATGGCCTAGCTCATTGCATTAAACTCCCATTTTGCTCAGGCTGTGCCTAGCTTAAAAGCAGAGCTTTTGTTTTAAAATAAACTGTTTGCAAATACCAAGTTTAAAATGAAAATTTTCTCCAAGTCAGACCACAAGCCAATTCCAAGAGTTACTGACTTATGACCAACAAAAGCAGATAACCAGGGATAAGGTAAACAAAAATGCTACCCAACCAAAAATAAAGAAAAATACCAGGTTATAGCCAAACTTTTCAAATAAACTCTTACAAGGCAGTGTGGACTATAGTGAGCATTATGTCAGTATCTAAAGTGGACAGTAATTAGACATAAGGGTTTTTTCTATTATCATGGTCACTTATTATTTCTCCCAGAGTTTTGCTTTCTCAATAACTTAAGCCCTTACGCAATTTGCACAAATGTCTTAGCTTTTCCATAACATATGCTACCTTATTTATAATACAAATCTAATTACCTTGAGTCATAAAAAGATTAACAATATTTAGTTGGTTTTAGCAACAACAAGCCTTGTTATCAATTTTTGTTAAGAGCTTGTGGCTTCCTATATTCCAGTTATCAGTGAAACAAAGTATTTTCAATGTTTTCATCTTATCTTTTTTTACTTTAGTCTTCATTTTCTTGCAATAATTTGAAGACATGGTCGTGCTTTGCTACTCCATCCATTATATTGCACCTTCTACGTATGTGGCCTTGAAATGTTTCATGACATCTCTTCCTCCCCTCTTTTTTTGGCAAATTCCTTTCTATTTCTAATGTTCAGCCTTGTTCTCCTTTTTATTTCATCTTGTTCTATTCCTAAACCAGAAACATGTGTAAGTTCATTTTTATTAAGTGTTTGGTTAGAAGGGTTAGATTGGTTTTGTGGAGATGGTGCATTTAAATAGCTAACTAAACTAATCAGTCAGTGGTGTTAGAGAGAAGCCAAATTTAACAGAAGAGGGCTGGGTAGCAGAAGGCAAGGGTCAAAATCTTGTTTTCCAAAAGAATATTATATTTAAATAGATATCACAAGATTAACAACATGAATTAAACTATTCAAGGCACCAACCCTGAACCTGGCCTAGTATTAGTTTGCAAATTCAAAGGAAAGTTTATAGAAAAATGGCCCATGTCTTCCCAAAATGACCAAAAAAAAAAAAGAAATGTAGCTTAGCTGCTCAGCATAATTACCCTTCATCTGCCCACTTATTATCAGAGGACAATTTAATTCAGACTGATCAAACATTTATTGGTGTTCTAAAAGTGCTGGTCATCCATGCTACGTATAGTGAAAGATAAACAATTTTGGTATAAAAGTTTTCCACCTTACACAAAATGAGACAAAGAAAAGCTTGTAACGTGACTCTAGATACTAAACATTCTAGTCACTTTGCAAATTAAATTAAGCTATCCTTTTTGTGAAGAAACAGACACAAGATTTTTTATCTAGGTAATGAAAGTTGCTCTTAATATGCATTACGATAGCTCCTTATACTGCTTAGTGTGAGAGATACAAATAGAAGTCTAACTTCAAAGTATGTAGAGTACAATGGAGGTAACTTAGTCCTTGTCCTCCACACAAATCATCTAAGAAAGAGGCTATCATTTGAAACTCTAAGGCCTTGAAACAAGGAAAAGATAAACTTAAAGAGATTGCCCCTGAAATTCAGAGTTCAAGATACGTTGAAATTGTATGATTCAAATGCAACCTTTCAGTAACTTCACATGAGTTGTTTTGTTTTATTTGTTTTGTTTTGCTTTGGCTCAGGCTATGGTGATGAAAAATCTGGAGGATCATGCCTTGGTTTGATGTCTGTGATTGGATTATTGGTTTGTACTTATGACTTATGGGTCAATATTTCTAGAATTCATAGACCCTGCGAGTAGAAAGGGATCACAGAAATCACCGTGGCCAGGCAGAGGAGAGAGCACTGAGACCAGTTTTCTGCCTCTTGGAGTCTTGTCCCCACCCCACTAAAGCAAATACAGAGAAAAAAGCTTCTGTCTGCCTGGTAGCTTCATTTTCCTTCCACCATTTGGTTTCTAGGCCCTGTCACACACTAACACTGCTTTCCATAAAACTCTATGTTCTGCTGAGGTATGATTTTTCAGCATCTTCTAATGTAGTTGCTATTTATCTAAGCAAGAGAATAATTTGAAGTGATTCTTTTTTGGCCTGTATCTCATTAAAAAAAAAGTGAAATTTCAGCCCTAAGCTACTCTTTCATAAGTACTTTTGTATATGAGTCAAAATTATAGTTCTTAAATATGCTCCAAATCATTGTTCCAAAACACTTGAGAAACTCAAATTGCTACATGTAGCCAAAAGGAAATATTTTTTTATTTTTGTTGTAAGAGCCCTTATCTGAAGAGCAAAGGATTTGATTACCAATTCAATAGCTCACACAACCCTATTCTAAATAGTATAAAAATATGCCGTTATAATTTTAAGTGGAGTGCTTAGTTCTTTTTTATATATTAATTATTTTATGAACTTGTGAGAAATAAAAATACATAAACCAAGACAATATTTTAGTTACCAAGAATAACTCATTGAAGAACTGAGTGGGGGGAAGCCCACACACACATACACACACACACAAAGACACACACACACAAAAC
This sequence comes from Murina feae, assembly GCA_004026665.1. Taxonomy (NCBI): domain Eukaryota; kingdom Metazoa; phylum Chordata; class Mammalia; order Chiroptera; family Vespertilionidae; genus Murina; species Murina feae. Next base: position 7,085 of record PVJC01047038.1, read on the forward strand.
AAACAAAGAAAAGAGAACACGGTGAAGTCTAAGATTTGTATGAGAGTTTTATATCCCTATGGAAGACAAAGAAAATGAATACAGACTTCAGAGGCCAAACATCATCAAAGTAAATTTGACTAAAGCATGAGGGATAAACTAGAAAGGAGGAGACCACAAAACAAAAACACTTTTTCTAAGATTCTTATTTTCCCTTTGATACTAACCATGATTCTTCACTCTGTGTCTGTTTAATTTTGTCATTTCTATGTAGGAGCAAGAATTCAACAAGGAAGAAAAAATATCTACTAAAAAGAATAAAAAACAAAAGTGCTTTGCCAAATTTGAGGGAGGGGATGTACAGGATGTAGGAACTGAGGGGAGGAATGCATCATTGGAATGGTAGCTGGATTAAAAGAGGCTCCGTCAGCCTTTGTGATCATCTCCAGGAATGACCAATCTCATCATGGCTGGACATGCAAAGCTTCCATGCCTGCTGGGTAACCCTCTGAGTATTGAACTAAATGACCCTCCATGACTCTCAAGCACTGCAGTAGATCAATTGCATTTTAACATTTGCACAGCTGGTTACTTGGTTAAATGTGGGCAATTCCCCAAGCCCTCATTTGATTTTGGAACATATCTGTTCTCTCAAAGTGCACCATAATGTGCTGCCTCCGATAGTATATCTGTACCTGGGGAATTAGTTCAACTAACCTGTATTCCCACAATCCAAACCTCCCTCCTGGACACACAGTGGAAGGCATCAGCCTTCACTGGTCACAGCCCTAAATACAAACTATATGCTAATTGTTATTTTAAAACAGAAACTATTGAGATTAGGGGGAAAAAAAGCTAAAAATATGACCAAGTGGCAAAAGTGGCAAAGATAATCCCCAAATGATCCAGTATATGATCTACCAATGTTGCCTGAATTTTAAAACAGTTAAAAGTCAACTTCTTCAAGGAACCAGGTCACAAAATACCATAAAAACTGTCCACAGATTCTAAAATAACTTAGTAGGCCAGATTATGAAACTCATTAATATTAGTATATATTAATCTTTAGCATTTTAAGTTTATTAGAGAACTTCTAAGTCTTTACATTTTAAATACATATATTCTTTATTCCTATTATGGGGGGATTTCTTTCTACCATCCAAGTGAGGAAAACAAGAACAATCTGATCCTCCTTCCTCAGAAAGAAAAAGTTAGGTTATTGAATCAATTTAATCCAAGTGATACCATTGTAATCAATTTAATCCAAGTGATACCATTGTAATTATTAAAGGAAAGGCCAGACATTATAGGGATGTTCCCTTCATAACAGTGGGGGAGGGAACTACATAGGGAAGACAAATGCATGCCCAGTAAAGTTAGGGTGACATAGGGAAGGTGCTTGCTGTCAGTCACACCTAGGAAGAGAGGTCATTGGCCACTGTTAGCGCCCGAAGATTTGGGATACTTAATCCGCCGAACCAAGAAGTTCTCTCTCTTGGTTCTCCTTGACAGGCTTGGCTCATGGCTCACATTTGGCTTCCTGGCATTCTCCCATGTGGCCCATGGCCATATGGACCACCCCCCCCCCACGCCCCATGCCCCACACACACACACACAATGAATGGACTGCAACTAGCCTGATGCTGTACTGGACCTGGCTCCAACATGGAAAGGAAATTCTGGACACTGGCTGTGATATTAACTCTACTCAAACCCCAGCTACACTTCTTCTGTAACTGGACTAAGGGTAATGAGACTTTGGAAACCCAGGGATGTAACTCCACAGGAATGAAGCTTTCTACCACATCTCATCCTCCTGTGGAGGGCTCCAGAATACTTATTCCCATAGTACCCAAAGAACCCCACTCCCACTAGCAACCAGGGGAGACAAGACATGTTTTTCTCCAGTAATACCAGCAGTCCTTCTTACCTGCTCCCAGCTGGAGGCTTCCAGGCTTTTCTGCTGCTGTTATTTATCACCTAGACCCCTGTCCCCAGTTCTCAGATTCTTTTCCCTAAAGCAATGATTTTTAAAGGGTGTGCTGCAAGAATTTTTAAAACATGCAATATATGACTATTTAGTCAGGGGCAGTGACCTCTATGCCCTTAGATTGTGAAGTAAAAAATGACAACAGCCAACACAATGGTCACCCTATGTGAATGAATCATAATTATAACAATTTTTTGGTCAAATCAGCAAAAATATATTTTTGGTGCACCGCAGAAGTTTAGTAATCAGTTTATGCATGCCATGAGGTGAAAAAGGTTGAAGTCACTGCCCTAGAGTAATGGTTACAGATTCCTCCTCCTCAGTCATTCTAGCTTCAGTGCTTTTGCTTGGAGATAAAACTTAAATATTGAATTTGTTTAATTACTTCTTAAGGAAGAACTGCCAAGATACTGTTTATACCCAACCTCTCTGAATCTCAGTATCTCCTCTGTAAATGGGAATGATTTAGAAATATATCTCAAAAGGTTTTGTGATAAATAAAGGAGCGAATGTAAATATATGGTACAATACATGACAACTCGAACATGTTCTATAGCTATTAGCTCTTATTAAGTGCCCACTAAAGGACACAGAGGCAATCTAGAAATTCTTAAAAAGGAATTTTTAGCTTAATATTTAAGGCAGAAAGAGAGAAAAGAACAGTGAATGAGAAAGAGAAAAATACCAAAGGTATAAACACTTCAATTTACTTGACTTCACATCAGTTCATGGAGGATATTTGCTTTGTGCTCTACCTCGATGCTAAAAGGTTAAAAGATGGGTTGAGTCCCCATTTCATCACTTTTTTTTCTTTATAGAACACTAGAGGCCTGATGCACGAAATTCATGCAAGGGGCTCAGCCCTCACAGCCCCGGTTTTGTCCAGAAAGTCATTCAGCTGTCCGGACTAATTAGCATATTACACTTTTATTATTATAGACTAGACACCCATTGCACCAAGAGATTTGTACAATAGGCCTTCCTTTCCCCCGGCTGCCAGCACCGGTTTCCTCGGGCACCTGAGAGCCAGGCTGGACGGTCTTGGCCACTTCAGCCCCAGAGCCTTCGGTCTTTGCTGCTCCTGCTCCTCCACTTTACACCTACATGCGCAAATTAACCCCCATCTTTGTTGGGTTAATTTGCATACTATCCTGATTGGCTGGTGAGCGTAGTGAAGGGACAGTCAATTTACATGTTTGTCTATTATTAGATAAGATTCTATTTCAAACACAGGCTACCAAATTTTCCATTTCTGAGCATAATGGGAACTGAGTAACACTATATTTTTATTTATGTTGGGCATCTGTAATAATAAAAGCATAATATGCTAATTAGACCAGACATCCTTCTGGGTGAAGCCTGAGCTGCGAGGGAAGCCCCAGTCCTAGGTCCCAGAGGGAAGCTAGTGCCTGCAGCCAGGGAAAGGAAAGCCTACTCTTGCATGAATTTCGTGTATCAGACCTCTAGTCTAAAATAAATAATATGGACAAGGAAGAAGCAGGATGTGGTAGTCAAAAATGGGCTTTGAGTAATGAGAAACCTTACAGATTTGACAAAAATTTCCTAAAATACCTCTAAAAAAACATCTGAAATGTGTGTGTGTGTAAATACATATATGTGTGTATGCATGAGTCTTTTGTGTTTTTAGATGCTGCAGAATTTATTGTTTCTTTAAAAAGTGAAAGGACATACCTGTAATACCTTAATCAATAAAAAAAATAAATTTTAAAAATTTTTAAGTGAATGAAAATAAGCATGTATATGGTACATGAGTACAAAGTCAAGAAAAATAGAAGGAATCCTTCGGGTTTCAGTGTTGCCATTTCCCCGTTTATGGGAAGAACTGATTACTTTTGTTTTTCCAGGTTCCTAGAAAATTGTTGAAATTCAAATTCTGTTACTTTTGCAAAGAATTAAAGAAGGATCAGACAGAAAAGAAGCAGGAACCAACCCCAAGGTGTTAATGAGGGTGGAAGAGACAGAAGGGAGACAGGGCTAGGGATCTGGTACAGCTGGGGATCATTAATAGCAATCAAGGGCCACTATAAACAAATCAGTAGAAAATAGAGAGGCGCTACATTTTCCTGGCTTTGTAGAAGGAACCATCTGGACAGAGGGAATTTGGCTTAAAACTCTCATAAGGGAACTTGGCTTAAAAAAAAAAAAACCTCCAGCATAGTCACTGAAGTAAACAAATTGAACCTGCTTATACTGTAACAGATTAAATTACTATCACAAAATATAAAATCCACCATGGATTATGACTAATTTAACACAACAATATAGGAAGAATTTTATAGCTAGGGAAAAGTGGGTATAGTTTTAAGAATAGCCATGGAAACTTAAACAAAGAGAGGAAAGAGGAGAAGAAATAGTTATTGCTTTATAATACATATATTATATTCTCCAGAGTTTGAAAAAGAAGTCATGCATTGCTTAATAGCATTCAAGTAAGCTGAACTGGTGACCATGATCAAATTTGTTTGAAAACATCTCGTAGGCAGTCCTCGGTCAGGAAGCTGCTAAGAAGGATGGAAGTAACAATGTGGAAAAACATGCCTGAAAGCCTTTCCTTCCAACAAAAGGAATGACCAGAATAATAAAAAGAACAGCAAACATCTAAAAGGTGGCTTTTTCTAAGACCTTTCCTTTTGGTCTGTATATTTACAAATCTCAATCATTTCTGCCCCACTTCTAAATGTTTACTGCATTCAAACCAGAATAAATACATATATATACTCTAGAGGCCCAGTGCACAAAATTCATGCATGGGTAGGGTCCCTAGACCTGGCTGGCAATCAGGACTGATCTGTGGGGGCACTATTAGGGCAATCGGGGGACCCTTGCTGGCAATCACCTTGGCCGGCCTGGCACTGCCCGCATGCCGGCCCTGTCCCCCACCACCAGTCACCTCCATCTACAGGACGGCAGGTGGGGCAATCAGGGGGATCTCAACTGGCACCCACTTTGGCTGGCCTGAGGCCTGCAGGCTGGGGGCAGCTCCTGCATTAAGCATCTGGCCCCTGGTGGTCAGTGCAAATCATAGCGAGTGGTCATTCCATTGTTTGGTCAACTTGCACATTAGGTTTGTATTATATAGGATATATATATTAAGCTTGGCATTTACTTTACTGCTTTATTTGCCGCCTTTTTTCCCCTCTATAGGATGCAACATCTCACTGTCAAGGGGACGGAGACGTTAATTTCCAGGGGGCAAGTAGATTATCCATCTTTGAATCATCAGGCTTAATTCGTTCTCCTGAATACCTTTATCTTTTTCAATTGTCAACTCTGTAAGGCTGACCTTTTCAGATATTGAATCTCTTCAAAACTTTGACTTCAGAAGTCCGATAAATTAGTTCAAGAATTGGTGTACGCCCGGAACACTACATTCCCCATGAATTGTTTGCTGCTTCTGATGACTATGAAAAACTGGATGTAAAAGAGTTGCCATAAAATGCATTCATTATTCCTATTCAGTTGGGTAATTTAATCCTAAGGGATGCCCTAAAGATGTCTGACTGCATAGAGCTGAGCTTAAACAGCCAAAAGTGGCTGTTAGGTGTGCATCTGAGTTATGGCCTCAATGCACAGCAATGTATTGTGTAGTTAAGGGGCCCACTAAGGGAAGACTCTCTTCTATCATTTAACAGTGTGCAATAACTAGGCAAGGCGCATAACCTCTCTGAGATTCAATTTTCTCATCTGCAAAATGGAGAGAATAGTAACCACTGCACAGTGTTGATGGAGGATTTAATGGTTAATGTAAACAAAGTCTCTGGCATGGATCCAGGCACAAAGAACAGGCTCTTTTAAAATAGGTCAGCTTTTGCAGCGATCCTGAGAAAGAAGAACAAAGTAGGAGGGATCTCAATACCAGATATCAAGCTGTATTATAAAGCCACTGTTCTCAAAACTGCCTGGTACTGGCACAAGAATAGACATATAGATCAATGGAATAGAATAGAGAACCCAGAAATCGACCCGAACCAATATGCTCAATTAATATTTGACAAAGGAGGCAAGAA
>PVJC01047039.1:0-13055 GCA_004026665.1 Murina feae
TCTAATTGGCATATTATCCTTTTATTAGTATAGATGTTTGTGTGTACTCCAGCAGATTTGTTAGTTCAAATAATATGAAATCATTAAGATGAATGTTTTGAAATTCATGAACAGACAGAAAATAAGTTCAAGTTAAAGTAGAAGATTTCTGCTCTAACCGGTTTGGCTCAGTGGATAGAGCATCGGCCTGTGGACTCAAGGGTCCCAGGTTTGATTCCTGTCAAGGGCATGTACCTTGGTTGCAGGCACATCCCCAGTAGGGGGTGTGCAGGAGGCAACTGATCAATGTTTCTCTCTCATCGATGTTTCTAACTCTTTATCCCTCTTTCTTCCTCTCTGTAAAAAAAATCAATAAAATATATATATTTTTAAAAAGTAGAAGATTTCTAATGGACATATAGATTAGACAGTTTATCTCTGGGAGTGATAAGAGTACACTATTCTCATGGTATATTGAAATATGGTATTTTGAAAATTATTTTATAGTAGGTGGTGATATTCTGGGTATCTAAAACAAATTTTATTTTGCTATGTTTTATTATGGGAAAAGTAATAATGGCAATAACATGAAAAGAATTGATGAGAATAGTTTCACCATAGGGAAAAACTATTAAAGAAATAAATTCAGATTGCTGGTTCAGTGGATTAGGTGCTGAATGCTTAAATGAAAATTCTCTTAAAATTTGATATATTTGTATCAACATACTATATTACATGAAAATGCAATATATTTAAGTTTTAAAGTTATTTTTATATTACAATGAAACTCACATTTTATCAACATAAAAAAGAAAAAGTAAAAATTGAAGTTTTCCTACAGTACATCCGGATACTATATCCCAAAGGCAACATACTATTTTGATATTCCTACAGCTAAATATATATGTCTACATATATAAATTTTAAAATATGAATAAAGAAGATGCAGGCATTATCTAAAGAACATATGCACACACAGATAAACATGGACAATAGTGTGGGGAGGGCTAGGGAGGTAGAGATATGGGGGATGGAGGAAGGCTAAGGGGGAGGGAAAGGGGACACCTGAAATAAAGTCAACATCAAACATTTTTTTAAAGCACACAAAAGCACTATATTACTGAAAAATAAAAGTAAATAAAACATGAATGTTATATATGTATTTTATATATTAGTCTATATATAAAAGGCTTAGTGACTGTCTAACTGTCTGACCAGAAGCTATGACTTGCACTGACCACAAGGGGGCAGATGCTCAATGCAGAAGCAGCCAAGCTGCAGTGACTTGGCAACTGTGGTTCTCGGGTAACACACCCGAAACCAAAGAGGAGGGAGCCTGATTCCAGGGTGCATCACCTGATAATTGCCCTCTTGCAATTTGGGGGATGTTGGGAGCTGGTTTCAGCCAAATTCCCACAACCTAGGCCGAACGATCCCACCTGTGCATGAATCCATGCACCAGGCCTCTAGTATCTATAATATATATATATCCCTAATATACAAATAAACCAAACAGCAGAACAACTGAAAAACTAAACAACTGAACAGCTGGTCGCTATGACATATGCTGACCATCAGGGGGCGAGCTCAGAAACATCAAAGTGAGAAGAACATTTTGATTGGTTGTCTTCTGCATGAGCCCTGACCTGGGCCCTGGCCAAGGAGGAGTCTGCAATGTAGGTACATGCCCTTGGTCAGAATTGAACCCACATCCTGCAGTCAGCAGGCCCAGGCCTTATGCACTGAGCCAAACTGGCTAGGGCAGGATATGACATTTCTTAGCCCTCCAGCAGTGGACCTACATTTTTTTTTTCTCCAGTAGTGTGGTGGAAAAACCTTAGATCGCCTCTTTGGATTCTTATTACCCAAGTTACTAAGAATATTACCAGTGGCATACAGGGAGCTTAGCCAATGAGCAGTCAGCAAAGGTGTTTTCTCTGTAGTTCACTCTGATCACTGGCTCCTCCTCTGCCCCTCCAATTCCAGCTCCACCCATGCCCCGGCCTGTAACCTCTGGCCAAGGAAGCAGGCCTGGGCAGGGAACCCCCAGACCACTGCAATCACTGGCTTTGCCCCTGCCCAGGCCTGCAGTCTCTGCCTAAGGCTGAAGGCCTGGGCAGGGGACCCCTAAGCCCCACTTATCGCCAGCTTCACAGATCCCAGGCCTCTGCAATCACCAGCTCTGATACTGCCCCCTGCCATCACTGGCTCTGACCTTGCCCCACTGGCAGCATCTGGCCAAGCCTGCAGGCCTGGACAGGGAACCCCCAGGCCCCTCCGATCTTGGGCCCTACCCCTGTCCCACTATAGCTTCTGGCCAAGGCTACAGGCCTGGGCAGAGGACCCCAGACCCCTGCAATCGCAGGCTCTTCCTCTGCCCCTCCAATCACTGGCTCTGCCCCTGCCCATGCTCTGTGATTGCAGACTCCACCCCTGCCCCTTTGATCACCAGCTCTGTCCCTGCCCAGACCCTGAGATCAGCAGCTTTGCCCCTGACCCACTGCAGCCTCTGGCCAAGGCTACAGGCCTGCGCAGGAGACCCCCAGGCCCTGCCATTGCCAGCTCCACCCATGAGCCTCTGGCTAAGGCTGTAGGCCTGGGAAGGGGACCCCCACACCCCTGCTTTGCCAGTTCCACCAGTGCCTAGACCCCTGCAATCGCAGGCTTCACCCCTGCCCCTTCCATCTCTGGCTCTGCAGAGCCCAGGCCCCTTTGATCTCTGGCCTTGCCTCTGCCCAGGCCTGAGGCCTCTGGCGAAGGCCTCTGGCCTGTGCAGGGAACCCCCAGCCCCCTCTCATCGCCTGTTCCACCCCTTAGGCCCCTGCCTCCCCTGCCACCCTCCTGGGTAATAGGCCTGACCACTTCAGTGGCAGGGTGGAGACGGAGTGGGCAGCACCATCTTATGGCTATGGGGGCTGTCATCTTTGTGACAGAGTTATGCATAATTTGCATATTACTCTTTTATTAGATAGGATCTTTGTCTTTTCTGAAAAGTCATCATTGAGCTCATATAGTATGAAGCCTTTTCAAATTGGCTACTTTCACATAGTAATATGCATTGAAATTCCCTTCATATATTTCATTCCCTTTGCTTGGTAGCTCCTTTCCAGGTTTTGGACGTGCCATAGTTTGTTTATTCATTCACTTACTGGAGAACATCTTGGTTGCTTCAAAGTTTTAACAATTTTGAATAAAGTTAATATATATAACCATATTTTTGTCTACAAATAAGTATTCAACTGATTTGGGTAAATGCCAAGGAGTGTGATTGCTGGGTTGCATGAGAATATGCTAAATGTTGTAAGAAACCACCAAACTGTGTTTTGTACTGGCAATACTATTTTTCATTCCCAACAGCAATGTGTGAGTGGTCCTTTAACTCCATGTCCACCCCAGCATGTGGTGTTTTCAGTGTTCTGGATTTCGGCAGTTGTGATAGGTTTGTGGTAATTTGTCATTGTTATTTTAATTTGCATTTTTCTGATGACATGTGATGTGAGTCATCGTCATCTGATTAGCTGCCATTTGTATATCTTCTTTAATAAGTATCTGTTAATGATTTTGGCCCATATTTTAATTGAATTGTAGGCTTTATTATTATAGAGTTTTAAGTTCTAATAGGTTTAGAGAAGTTAAGCTAGAGGAAAGGCTTCTTTGATAAAATGAAAGAAGTTTAACACTAGCTGCCACAAGACTTGAAAAGAGAACTAAGCAGAAGTTGTGCTGTTAATGACCTAGAAAATAAGTTTTAGAAATTAAATTTTTACTGTAAAATAAATTGAAAGGCATTGAATTGCTTTAAATTGGGAGCGACATGATCACATTTGCATTTTTAGGAGAGTTACTTTGAAGTGAGGCTGAAATTACATGGTTTTACAGTTAGAACAATTAGTGTAAAGTAAAACCATTATGAACTTTATTATAATTCAGTTGAAAGAATATTTTTACCCTCAAATCATTTTCCCTTAAAATATTGAAACTGTTTATTGTTTTCTAGCATACAAATATCATCCTAAATAAAATTCCAAATCCTTACTGTGGTCTACAAGGCTATACATGATCTCTCACCATCATTTCAGTCATTATTTGAGTTCTTACTGTTTTTTTTTTTCTTTGCTTTCCTCAGTTGCAGGCACCTGGGCTTCCTTTTCTTGCTCAAAACAAATGATACACATTACACTTTATGGTCTGCAGTTGCTGAACACTCTACCTGCTTTGCTATTCTATGCAATTTCCACTTATCTAGCTTCTTCATCCTTTCACTTTTGTATAAATCTCATATTTAAACAAAGTCTTCTCTAAGTATCATTGTTAAAAGAAAAAAAACTCAATCACCCACAATGTCCAATTTCTTCTCTATTTCATTTTTCTGTTATTGTCAAATTATATCTGTATTCTTTAAATACAACACTTCCAAGATACTCATTATAAATCATTTAACACAATTGTCCTTTCTTCAATAATCTTATCTTGAGCTCCATAATTATATATCTCAAATTGTGCATGTCAATAAAAATTTATTAGTAAATCTTAAATATCCTCTAAATTTTGCTGTTGCATAACTTCCAATTTTATTTAAGTGAGTACTTTCCCACAAAATTCATTTTGTCAAATTAACCTTCTATTATTTGTTAAAATACTACACAGTTATTAAAAAACAGAAATATATATTTATATTTGGTGATACATAAAGATATCCAAAGTAAATTGTTAAGTCAGTAATTTAGCTATCAGATTAATATCTATTCTAATAAAAGAGTAATATTGAAATTGACCATTTCTCTGGGACACCTAAGCCACACCCACCAGCCAATCAGAGCGACTGTATGCAAATTAACCCAGCCAAGATGGAGGTCAACCACCACAGAACTAGATCAAATAGGAGGCTTCCATTGCACCAGGAGTAAACTGTCTGCCTAGGGCAGCTGAGCCTCTCTCTGCTCAAGGCAACATAGTTGCAATTATAGAAGCCACAGAGCTGAAGCAAACAGGAGACATCTGTTGCATCAGCGATGGAGGAAACTATCTGCCTAGTCCGGCTGGGCCTCTACTAAGGCAACAGTTTTTCAATTATAGAAGCCACAGAGCTGAAACAAAACAGGAGGCTTCCTTACCTGCCTAGGCCTCATTATAGTGTTTCAATTATAAAAGATAAATAAACCCCATAAACCTGATTCCAGCCAGCCTTGCTGGGACATTGGGTCAATGGGAGCTGTGGGCAGCCTGAAAGCCTGAAAACGGCCCTCTGCCCCACACCCAGGCTGGTCAGGTACCTCAGTAGGGACCCAAACCCTAAAGGGACTGTGGGTAGCCTGAAAACAGCCCTCAGCCCTTCACCCAGACTACCCAGGCACCTGAGGGACCTCCCGAATGCACAAATTTTTGTGCACTGGGCCCCTAGTATATTTATAAACTTGATTTTTATAAACAAAATAATAAATGCAAATATGCTTTTATAAAATGTTATAAAAAAACTTTTCATAGTTTATCCTCTGGGAAACTGGTGCCTATGAGAAAATAATTTTAGTTGTAGTTTTCATACCTATAATTGGTTTGCTTTTCTACTATGCACATAGGATAGGTTTATAACATGATAAAATATTTAAAAAATGAGTAAACAAAAAATATTTTTTATCCTGAAATTTCATGTGAGGAGAGACATTTGACACTGAAGGTTTTTTGAGCTTCATGTTCACAAGGTGGCTTTCCCATTATCAACATTTCTCTACCAGAAAAGAAAACATATTACATTATTGTCATTTAGGATAAAGTATATCCCAAATCTTGATATATTCCTTCATTTTACATGGATCTTTATTATACAAAGTTTTATAAAAATAGAATAATCTTTAATATAAAAAAGTGTCCAACCTTGCAAAATATATGGAATTACAAATGCTAAAGCTTCAGTATGTTACATAGAAATTGAAATGATAAACACAGCACCATTTACTCTCCCACAGGACAAGATTAATTTCAATGTTGTTTCTGCTTTAAACACCTTCAGTATGTGCAAGATTAATCATGTTTCAGTGAGATGTAGCATTGGAATGTTTGATACATATTAATGTCCTCACAGTTGTGGTTATTTATCTTCATATTTAAAAGTTGATGCGCTCTTAGCACTGGTAATATGCAAAGTCATTGCTCTACATATAAAATTTCCAATGATGCACAATGGAGCTATTATTTAATATGGGACCTACATCTTAGACTTATATTATCTGTATTTATGTAATATCTTTAAATGCTTTACAAAAAATGAGGATTGTTAAAAATCTAACTTTATATATCTGATAAATGATAAACTCAAGAAAAGCAGAGATACTGAGACTGAAAAATATCATTGTTTCATTGAAGAAGAAGCTGTTCATATATTGAATTTGCAAATATCACCTACTGATGGACATTTGGGTTTCTTCCAAATCTTTCTACATTTAAGTCTTTAAAACTTAAAGTATAAATATTTTGATAGTCTAACGACATATATATAAAAGTAAAATTTTACTTCAATTCTTCCACCATTTTTATCTCTTCAATTACCATCTAATAATGAAATATCCACACATATTTATTTCCAACTCAGACCACACTTCTGAACTTCAAATTTATATAACTACTACATAATTGAATTATTCATTGAATGTCTTATAAATGCCTCAAAAAATATACCTAAAAGAGTGAGAACTTATAAGCTGACCTTCTATTATCATTATTCTTCTATTAGTCCCAGTGGAAATCAGCATCATTATCACACAATATTTTTCTCAGACTACAAAATTTTAAGATTCATTCCAGATGACTCTTTTACACCAAATTTCAATTATAGAAATTAACAATTATTCTTCCTCCTAAATTCCCCTTGAATCACCTATTTCTTTTTCATTACTATTAACATCTTTCTTTGTGCAAAAGAAATATTCTCCTACCACTTGATCTATATCAATGCTTACTTATCTTTATGATTGCATTGAGAGTACTCTTTCAGGAATACTTGTCTTTCAATTTTGCTTAAATCTTACAGGGAATCAGTTGATTTTAGAAGACATTCCAAAATTATTAAAATATTCCATAGGATTTTTAAATTGCCAGGACTTTGCTTAACTTTACAGCCATACTTACCATATATACACACACACATACACACACACACACATACACACACACACACACTAGGGGCTCAGTGCATGAAATTCGTGCACTGGTGGAGGGAGTTCCTCAGCTCAGCCTGACCGCTCTCACATATTGGGAACACTCAGTGGATGTCCTACTGATGGCTTAGGCCTGGTCCCTGATACCATTGAGGAGTGGGCCTAAGCCACAGTCTGGCCTCTCTTTGTGGGAGGCAACCAGGCCAATCAGGGGAAGTGACCAACCCCATCACCTAGCTGCTAAAGCCACTGCCAGTCACCACAGACACTGCCAGACACTGCAGCAAGGTGTTTTCATCAACATATACTCCAGTCCCTTCACCATGAAAAATGACAACTTTCTTTAGGCATTTTGAAGATGTGTCTTTCATAGGATATGATATTTCTTTCTTTCTTTCTTTTTTATTCTCACCTGAGGATATGTTTCCATTGATTTTTAGAGAATGTGGAAGAGAAGGGGAAAACAGAGAGAAACATCAAAGTGAGAGGAACATTTTGATTGGTTGCCTCCTGCATGAGCCCTGACCTGGGGCCCAGCCAGGCAGGAACCTGCAACCTAGGTACATGCCCTTGGTCTGAATTCAACCCAGACCCTGCAGTCGAAAGGCTGAGACATTATGCACTGAGCCAAACCTGCTAGGGCAGGATATGACATTTCTTAGCCCTCCAGTAGTGGACCTTCATTTTTTTTTTCTCCAGGAGTATGGTGGAAAAACCTTAGATCGCCTTTAGCGATTCTTATTACCCAAGTTACTAAGAATATTACCAGTGGCATACAGGGAGCTTAGCCAGTGAGCATTAAGAAAAGGTGTTTCTTCTGTAGTTTGCTCCCATCACTGGCTCCTCCTCCGCCCCTCCAATCCCAGCTCCACCCCTGCCCAGGCCTGTAATCTCTGGCTGAGGCTGCAGGTTTGGGCAGGGGACCCCCAAACTCCTCTGATTGCCGGCTTCACAAAGCCCAGGCCTCTGCAATCACCAGCTCTGATCCTGCCCCCTGCCATAACCAGTTCTGCCCTTGCCCCACTGGCAGCCTCTGGCCAAGTCTGCAAGCCTGGACAGGGGACCCCTAGACCCCTGCTTTGCCAGCTCCACCGGTGCCCAGGCCCCTGCGATCTCTGGCCTTGACCCTGCCCAGGATTTATGCCTGGTAGGGTACCCTCATACTCCTCTGATCACCGGCTCCACCCTAGCCCATGCCTGAGGCCTCTGGCCTGGGCAGGGGACTCCCATCCCCCGCTGATCACCTGTTCCACCCCTCGGGCCTCCAACTCCACAGCCACCTACCTGGCTAACAGGCCTGACCACATCAGTGACAGGGCTGAGTCGGACTGGGTGCCGCCATCTTGTAGCTATGGAGGTGGCCATCTTTGTGACAGGGTGACACCTAATTTGCACTTTACATATATATATATATATATATATATATATATATATATATATATATATATATATATATATTATTGATTTTTTACAGAGAGGAAGGGAAAGGGATAGAGAGTTAGAAATATCGATGAGAGAGAAACATCAATCAGCTGTCTCCTGCACACCTACTGGGGATGTGCCCTTGACCAGAATTGAACCTGGGACCTTTCAGTCCTCAGGCCTATACTCTATCCACTGAGCCAAACCGGTCAGGGCACCACTTTTTTTTATTGTTGGCATCTATCTTTTCATTCTTTCGGTTTTTCATTTTCTTCTCTAAAAATAAGTTAAAAATCTCCCAAAGTCTTAGCAACCACCATTTTAATTTCTGTGTATCATTTCTTAAGTATCATTTCTTGAGTATCATTTCTTAAAAAGAGTCTCTAGTGGTCTCTGCAGAAATCTTACTCAGAGAGAAAATATACTTTTTTAAAAATATATTTTTTTTATTGATTTCAGAGCGGAAGGGAGAGGGATAGAGAGACAGAAAAATCAATGATGAGAGAGAATCATTGATAAGCTTCCTCCTGCACACCCTCCACTGGGAATTAAGCCCGCAACCCAGGCATGTGCCCTTGACTGGAACTGAATCCAGGACCCTTCAGTATTCAGGCAGATGCTCTATCCACTGAGCCAAACCAGCTAGGGCAAAAATATACTTTTTACACACAAACTATAACATAAATGTTTTGTCATTCTTGCTGTCCAGGTTTTCAATTCTACCTACAAACACTTGCAAAGTAAGACATATTTATTTTTGACTAGATCCATTATTATCACTTTTCACAATTTAAAAAGCTATATATTAATTCATTAACTTCTTGTTTCCCAACATATGTTTCATATTTTATGTTTTCTTAAAGGCACTTTATAAAGAAATGCAGAAATCAAAAGAACACAGCTTAATTACCTGCACGCATCCATCTAACCAGACCAAAATCAAGAACTGCAACACAGTATCCCATCCTCTGAGCACCTTTCTCATCACCATTTATTCCAAAAGGGTATCCATTATGCTGACTTTTAATGCAATGATTGATTTTTGCTTATCTTTTGAAATGTATACCAAAGAAAGCATATGACTTTTATGAATCTAATCTCCATTTTTTCATACTATATTTTGAGTTTCATCCATCTTGTTACATGTATATGTAACTTGTTCATGCTCATCTATCTTACCTAATAAAAGAGTAATATTGAAATTGACCACTTCTCTAAGACACCTAAGCCATGCCCACCAGCCAATCAGAGCAGCTGTATGCAAATTAACCCAGCCAAGATGGAGGCCAGCAGTCACAGACCTAGAGTAAACAGCAGGCTTCCGTTGCACCAGCACTAAACTGTCTGCCTAGGCCAGCTGGGCCTCTCTTTGCTCAAGGCAACATAGTTGCAATTATAGAAGCCACGGAGCTGAAGCAAACAGGAGGCTTTGTTACCTGCCTAGGACTCATCTTAAACAACAGTTTCAATTATAGAAGATAAATAAACCCCAGAAACCTGCTTCCAGCCAGCCTTGCTGGGACGTTGGGTCAATGGAAGCTGTGGGCAGCCTATAAGCCTTAAAACGCCCCTCATCCCATCACCTGGGTTTGCCCAGGCACCCTAGTAGGGACCCAAATCCTGAAGGGACTGTGGGAAGCCTGAAAATAGCCCTCAAACCCTCACCCAGTCTGGCCAGGCACGCCAGCAAGTGGACATCCCCTGAGGGGTCCCAAACTGCAAGAGGGCACAGACCAGGCTGAGGGACCTCCTGTGTGCACAAATTTTTGTGCTCTGGGCCCCTAGTATATATATATGCCTAATATGCAAAGTATCACCGCTGCAGTTTGACTGGAAGACTGGGAGTTCTATTGCTCACTATGACATGCACTGACCACCAGGGGTTGGCATAGAATGAAGGAAGATCCCGGCCAGCAGCCGGTAGGCCCTGATCAGCCTTTATCACTGGCCAGGCCTAGGGTCCCTACCTGTGCACGAATTTCATGAACCAGGACTCTAGTTGTCATATAAAAGTTCACTGTATGAATATACTACATGTGTCTGTCCATTCAACTGGGGATAACATTTGCATTATTTCCTGTTTGTGCTTCCTGCAATGAGTTGCTATTCATATTTTTTGTTCATAAGTCATGGAAAATATCCATAATAGATCTCTTGAATTGTAACAAGAAATGTAATTACTTCTTATATAATATACATAAATTAAGCTCAAAAGATGCTGTTAAGAAATTTACCATATTAGTTTAAAAATTACACTTTAACCAAAAGTGCATGGGCATTTTTTTGCTCCATATCTGGCCAACACTTGTCTGTTTTTAAAAAAAGTAGTTATTCTCAAGATGTGTAATAGTATTGTATTTTGAATAAAATTTGCATTTTCATAATGACTAATGTAGTTGAATGCTATTTCATACTTATTGGATTATAGATAAACCTTTCCAAGATGCCTTTTTTTTATATTCAGTCATTTGTCTTCTGCTTTTTGTATTTTTGATATGAATTTTTCTTGGACCTACATATTGAAAATATATTCACCCACTCTGTGTTTGGTCCTTTCATTGTCTTAATAGTGCATTATCATAAACAAAGTTTACAAACTTCAGTGTAACAGATCTATTATTCCCAACTTCTGTCTTTTTAAAGAAATGTTTAGCTAACAAAGAGTTTGTGTTCCTTTGCCTTTCATATTAGCTCTACTGCATAGTGAGCTGTTAATGCTAACATTCAATATTTTCTTGTGGATATCCAATTATTCAGAACCAGTTTTTTTTAGAAAGGTCATCTTTTTAATTTCAGAGTGTACGTCATTTTCATTCTTAGAAATCATATGTCTGAAAGAAAAACAAAATTGTAGAAATATTAGGAAAAAATGTTAGGTAAAGACAATTTAAAATCCAGTTTGTGAGTACACTTTTGACCCAATTTATATAAAAATTTGAACTATCCTACTCTGCACAAAAAAGGATCATTTTGTCACATAGACTTATACCATATTATTGATTTATTGTTAGTGTATAGTATATATCAACTTACCTTGGTTACTACATATTTCTCAGTGTAGCACAACTTACCTATCCTATTTGAAATATAAGTTGTAACATTTTTATTGGAGTGAGTGTGTTTCAGATAAAAATAGAGTGTAGTTTTGCTTTTGGCATGACCCTGTCATTTGAGAAAACATTACGTTTTAATGACATATAATTTAAAATGCCTCTAGGTGTGAGTTGAAAATATTTTTAAAGTAATTACTTACCAGAGGTTGTCAGAGCACTTGTAGAGTATCAACCTTGTTCAGGGCAGATATTTGAGACTACTTGAGTTGAATTAACACTTCTATCATTAATGTTTGATGGGAGACCATAGTGAAAAAGATGGATGCTTATATAATTGATACCCTTAACATTTAGAGCTGAATAGTTAAATGCCAGAAACATAATTCTGAGTAAAATGTCAGGACCTAACTTAATAATATTTAATGAGGTAGCATGAAAAGAATGAATGGAAGTTATTTTATATTATTAAAATAAGCTAAATTATCCCCATATATCATTACAAACTTTTTATTCATATTATTATTTCTAAGAATAATGTGTCTCTAATACTCAACTTCCACCAGTCCAGAGGTATCAACCATCCTTCTGATTCACATGGTTGCAATACACTTCATTCAAAATGTAGATAGCAATTGTACTTGGTCAGCTAAATATTTTATTTTATTACAATCGGTACAGTACCTAATCTTGCTATATTTTGGTATTTTTTTTTATTCTTGGTCAACAGATCAATTCTTTTCTCATTAAATGATATACTGAATAAAGTTAACTTATATTAGTAGAACTAGTAGGTATATACAAAAATAAAGATATATAATGCTAAAACAATATCCTTTAAAAGTTATTAAGAAAATTAAACATTAATTAGCATGGTTGACAAATAACTGAACAATAGGTAACTATAGTATATACCAGTGTGGTTGCTTAATTTTTACTAATAATTCCTTGAAAATGAAGGACAAGTGTTTCAAATATAATTGACTTCATCTTTAATAATAAAATTGTGTTTTGAAGAGTGTACATTAAAAAACAAACAACAGGTTCTGGAGTATATTTTAGATGATACTTTTTGCAAAATTGTTACTCACTATATACCCTGAGTTACAAGAAACTTGGGGCATATTATAGTTCATGTGGTCATTTTGTCAAATCTCAAATCCTGCCACTATAATCTTAATTATCTCTATAAGAATAAAATAGGCTACAGGGTGGTAGCCAAGCTTACATTTAACCATGCCCATCAATGTAAGGAAAGTTCTTGATGAGGATTTCTAGTTTAGGTAATGAATCATGTTCTCACTTTAGACTATACAGGAAAGACTTGTCAAGATTACCCATGGAATTTGAGAATATAGTGACAAATAGCATGAGGTAGTCCAAGATATCAGCTTGCATTGACTAGTTCTAAATAGTAATCTTTTCTACTTCTACCAAGGTTACAAAACAGTTA